>JAUZNJ010056766.1:2358-22684 GCA_034780135.1 Jordanella pulchra | reverse complement strand
GTTTGGTTCCTTCCTCTGGTCATCAGACGTAAACGTCTCGGAACCAGAGGAGAGTTTTACACTTTGAAGGAGTTGGTTTTAGAGATGAGTTTCTACAAAGACAAGCAAACAAACGGATGAAATGACTCGTGAAATAATCTTGTGTAACAACAATTGTGCAATAAGAGGCTTTATTTATTTATTAAACCTGCAGCTGCACTGTTTATATAATATAATACTGCCCTCCATCAGACCACATTCCAATATAAATAAGATCCAACTTGTCCTTCTTTTGCACCTCCTGTTGTTTATAATAGCCGCTGTTACAAGTGAATTTCTTTGTTGGGAGATTAATGAAAATCTAGAAAATATAATTTGGACTAAACAGAAGTTTATTTGGAAGGTTGTGAGAATAAAGATGAAGAGCTGCTTATCCGACTGGTTTCTGTCTGCAGGATGATAAAGATCTGGTCCCAGAGTTTGTTGCCTCTGAAGGATTGACGTGTTTCATTAAAGTTGGAGCTGAAGCCGACCACAACTACCAGAACTACATCCTGAGAGGTGAGACTGCTGCTCCTGCTGTCTGTGGCTCCATGCAGGAGCTCAGGATCCTGTATTCTGTGGTTCTACAGCCCTGAGAAACTAGAACCACTCTGAGATTAAACCTCAGACTAGAGATTCTGGAACCAAAGAACCGATCAGGAAGGGTCTTTGCTCTGGGATCAGTTCTTCTAAAGATTCAATCCAGCAGAGGAAATGAAAGGTTCTCCTTGAGTATGGATAACTAGCCATTGGTTGGGATCGATCGGATCCAGATGCTGATCTGGTTTCCACACTTTTTGTAACGTCTCTGCTCCCCCTGCTCACATGTTTGCCTTTTGGCTACACTAAGAAAATAGGATCCCAACCGATCAGAAGGAGGGTCAGTCAGGTTAGTCGGTCCTCCCTCCCTTCAGCCAGTCCATGATGGCTCCTTCTGTGTCGTCACATGCTGCCAGTGGTGGGGGAAGCTCTGCCCTGGTGGCACCCTGATCATCCAAAAAGCTGCCTCTGAAACCAGCAGCAGCTGTGGAGTTTCGTAGAATCGGGTGACAGTCTCTGTGTTTCAGGGACGCCAGCGGAAGAATGAAACCTCTTCAGAGATCATTGTTCTGTTGAGCAGCAGTAGCTTTGGTGCCAGAGGCTCAGTGATCTGTTCCTCCTCCAGAGGATGGAAACAGAGCTCGGTCTCCACGCTTCCAGAGAAGCCGCAGAGAGCAGAGTCAGCCCCTCAGATTATAGGTTTGTTG
The DNA here is from genome assembly GCA_034780135.1 of Jordanella pulchra. Taxonomy (NCBI): domain Eukaryota; kingdom Metazoa; phylum Chordata; class Actinopteri; order Cyprinodontiformes; family Cyprinodontidae; genus Jordanella; species Jordanella pulchra. Next base: position 21,416 of record JAUZNJ010056766.1, on the reverse strand, counting down.
CTGGCAGCGGGACTCCTGAGAAGCTCATCCGTCCCTCTGTGTGTCCTCAGCTCTCATGCAGATCATGCTGTTCGTTGACGGGATGAACGGCGTGATAAACCACAACGAGACGGTGCAGTGGCTCTACATGCTGACGGCCAGTGTGGTGAGTCCGACCCGCCGCCGGGCTCGGTGCTTCCAAACAACGCTGTCAGTGCCCCCCAGCTGCGATTAGCTGAGCTGTGGCGCCATCTGCTGGTCATTTTGATTGGTTTTCTTTTTCAGTCTCGCCTGCTGGTGAAAACGGCTCTGAAGCTTCTGATCGTGTTTGTGGAGTATTCAGAGTCCAACAGTCCTCTGCTCATCAAAGCCGTCAGCACGGTGGACTCAGAGAGGGGTACGCACACACACACGCACACACACACACACACACACGCACACACACACACCCTCTATAGGTAGTGAGGATCAGAGGTGGGACCAAGTCATTATCAGAGCTTGAATTTCAAGTGTTTTATTTAAACAAAGATGTAGCCTATTTCATCTTTAGATCTAAATTGTTGATCATTTGCTTTTTTTTTATTTGTTTCTCAACATTTTATGAAACCAGTGCAGCTGAACATATTTTTCAATAAGATAAACTTACCTAAAGTCGGAGTTCTCATCGTAGCAATGGACAGATGTCTCCTAACGATGGTTTTTAAAATGATGGAAAAACCTGGAAGTTTTTCTGTCTCTTCCTGCATTTGAATTGTCTGTTCGATTACTTTAAAGCTCATGAACCCAATCGATTACTGCTGCATTGTCATTAAAGATCTGGTTTAAGTTGATGTGCTGCAGCTCATAGAAAAGCAGAGAGTGTGAAAACAAGCAGAGAGAGTCTGTGTTGAATAATATAAAATGAAATAATGCTGCGTGCTTTTTAAATAATGGATGCTTTAACTTTAGATCTCTTCTAAAATATTAAGTCTTTGCAATTAAACCAGTTGTCCAAACTTTCTGGGTTAAACAGGGATTTCAGAACCAGTTTCCTCAAATTCAGGGACCATGTGCAGCAGCTTTTACCTCCTATTAAAGCTTGAATTATCATCAGTTGCTACGTTTTCAGAAATAATTGGAACAAACGGCAGATCAGACTAAAAATGTGTAAAAATGCTAGTTGGAAATTTCTCATCAGATTTAAAAGAATGGGACTGAGAGACGTAGTTTATGCTGCGATCCGATCTGCATGCGTCCCTTGTCCTCTCATCTATGTGACATGTTTCTGCCTTCAGTGGCTAGTTGCTATCAGAATGCTCCAACCATGTTTCTGTGAGACATTTCTACTCTGACTCCCATTAATTCTGCCCATATGTGATTTGTTGCTCCCATGTGGATTCCTTTCAAAGGATCTTTTCCAGATCAAGTTCTCTTCAATTCAACCCTAATAAAAACACTCATTCTCAATCATAAATAATGTTTTTGCTCATGAATATTCAGATCAACAGAAATGCGTCCTTGCTCTTCATTTTGAAGGAAAATCTGCCCTCAGAAGTAAAAAGAATATAATCTATAATTCTCAGTTTGAAAAGAATGAAATTTATAAAACTTAATTTGAAAATATGAAATCTGTAGAAAATAAAATAACAAAATACTATTTCAAAAATGAAGCTTAAGAAAATAAAGAAAACATTGAAATTGAAATAAAGTCTGCAAACCTTTTTTTGATTGGGAGGATCTTCAACAATTTATTTCTGGATTGCACTATTATTTCTTCCATTTCCATTTACAAAAGCAGTTTCATGTTTGCAAATAATGGAGGAACTTTCACTCCACATTACCAGTGCATTCCTAACCTGAACCCAAACTCTACTCACACCTTGGTTCTTAACCTAAACGTTAGCAGCAAAGGAAGCTGCAGAGCTTCTGCGGCTTAATGTTGATGGACACGATTCATCCTGCTGAGGAGCAGTGGGTTTGCTGGTCACACGTGTTGCTATGGTTACCAGGTGTGTCTGTTACAGGGGTGAAACCATGGACGAATATAATGGAAGTCCTGGAGGAGAAGAACTGCGCCGATACGGATCTTCTCATTTTCGCCATGACGCTCATCAACAAGGTACTAAACCCGACTCCGGTCCTTGAGCTGATCGATGAGGGTTAAAAATGCGTGTTGAGAGTACTTTACATGAGTTTGTTTTAGATAAAACAGTTTGTATCATTATTCATGAAGGGTGTGAACTTTTAGCAGAATTCGGGCTTCATATCACTCGTCTCATACGTCTTTCGCTGTTCTGTCAGAGGTCTTGTTTGGGGCTCCTGGTGTTGACCCGGTTTACGGTGGAATGAGTTTCTTTCTTTCTCTGGATTAAGGCCCCAGCAGATCTCACTGGGATGTTCAGAGGTTTAGGAATCCTTCTGGAACCAATCAGCCATCAGAAGGTTTTCCGATAACGATAAGCTAATGAAGGTTGTTGAAGGTTCTGCGTTCGTTCCATGTCTGGATTACTTTGGGTCATTGACAACATTAGGGGAATATTTGATGTCAACAGAACCTTTAGAAATATGTAAGAAATAGCGATGTGTTCAATACTTATCTGGCCAATCAGCCAGCAGGATGGTGATGATGTCACAGAATGAAATGAACCCCGTTTGTGTTCTGGTTCAGACTCTGGCGGTGCTCCCAGACCAGGACTCCTTCTACGACGTTACCGACTGTCTGGAGCAGCTGGGGATGGAGGCCATCATCCGTAAACACATGAACAACAAGGCGACGGAACCGGACCTGAGAGCCCAGTTCTCCACCTACGAGGTCAGTTAGACGGTTCTGCTTCCTGACAACAAACGGGTTTAGATGCAGAGGCGGGAAGAGTCACCAGAACTTTACTCAGAAGTAGTGATACTCTCAGAAGATTATGAATGAAGTAAAAGTAAAAAGTACTGGAAAGTTGTAATCTTTAAGTTAAGTTTTTATTAGATGTAACTTTCCTCCTGGATCAGCGACGCCGCTCTGCAGCGCCCCCTGCTGACTGCACTGTGCGTTCATGTGTTTATAGATGGCTCTGCGGTACGAGGATGGCGATGTCGATGACTCCGCCCCTAAACCCCGTAAAGAGAGAAGAAAGATGGCCGCCGCAGACCAAGAGGGCCGGAGGAGTCGCCGCTCATCCAATCAGAACCTGCCAGACCTGCTGTCCTCCTCCCCCACCCCTCCTGCCGTGTCTCCCTCCCTGTCTGCTTTCCTCTCTCCGTCCTCCACCGTATCCAGTCCATGTCTGACCCCCACCCTCAGCAGCAGGCCCTCGTCTCCTCCGTCCTCCGATCTAAGCAGCTCCGTCTCCAGTCCGTCAGGGTCCCGGAGGGGCTCCCCTCTGCCCCCCCCTACAGCCGCCAACAACGATCCGTCCTCAGAACAAGATCCCAAGACACCTCCCAGCGCGTAAGTCCACAGAACCACTTGGTGCTGTTCAGAAACGGGCCGTAGGTACGCTGTCTTCCCTGGGTTCTTCCTGCATCTCTATGTTGTCTGTCCCTTTTTCTGTCGACTCGTCTCTGGTTGCTTTGGACCAGGTTTCTGGTTCTGGCCCAGTTCAGCCATGCAGTATCTGCAAAAATGCTTCTTCTCCATATTTGGTCTGAAACAACAACAACAGCAGCAGCAGCCTGTGTCGTTACCACGGTAACACATCAGTAATCACCTTTTGAAACAGTTTTTGACCTACAGCAGAACCAAACCTTCAGATCTGAGCTCACATCAGGGTTTGGATCTCAGCTCTGAGCTGCTGTTCCGAGCAGTTCTGGACAGAAACCCGTCCATCTCATTGTCCCCATGGATCAGTGCTCCCAGTGATGACATCATGAACGGTTTGGTGTCGTTTTAAAGCAGCTTAAACATCCAAACACATGATGGTCAAACCTGGATTTTGTCCCAGGATGAATTATAGTCTCGTTTAAACCTTTACAACCAAGACCAAAAACCATTTTATCCTGATGAAATACGGTTATATTAACCAAGCGTCTGTTGGATTATGTTTAGTCCTTTTTGAGCCTAAATAGAATTTAATCACCGGGTGCAATAAGCAGACATAAACACATGTGGCTCCATCTGATGGCAGAACCACAGAACAAGCAGAAGGCAGATGGTGACAACTAAGAGGAGCCCGACCGTCCTGCAGCGCCTCCTCATAAAGTAACAGCTTTGTCTGGTCGACAGCCAACCAATCATGTTAATCAAATTAATCCTCCCCAGAGCCTCCTAAAGGAACATCAAGCAGAAGAAAATTACATTCTGAACAGGGACACAACATCAAGATGAGAACCGATCAAACAATCGATCTATATTGTTTGTACTTGGACTGTAGAGACTTAAGAAAAGCATTGCTGTCACTAGTATCAGTATTAATCTGCACACCTGAACGCCTCGGCAGCTTTAGCTTCCGCCTCAGGAAACAGCAACGGAGCCTCTTAAAATCAAATACTTTTTTGACATTTTTTCCTCTACTGGATTTAAGACTTTTATTTCCAACTCTGCGCTGAGAAGTGCTAATGGACTTAGCCACAGTAAGCTACTTCCTTGTTTAACCACTTTGCAAGTGCGAAGTGTGGTACCACTGTTGTTGGTTTTATACAGAAAAATAATAAATATGCAAACAGAATAAGATGATCGATCAGTAAAAGGTTTTATGTAACCAGAATTACTGCTCTCTAAAAAAAAGTCAAATTATATTCCTGAATAATAAAGTGTTGAGTCTGTCAGAACCAGAGATCTGGGACCAGAACCAGAGATCTGGGACCAGAACCAGAGATCTGGGACCAGAACCAGAGATCTGGGACCAGAACCAGACCCCTCTGCCGGGTCTCCTTCCCGTCGCTCTATCTCAGCTCCTGGGTGTCCTGCTGTGGGTTTGCTGTCCCTGTTCTAATCACAGATGTCTCCCTCCTTCTCCTCTCTCCGTCTCCCTGCTGTGGGGCCTGTTGACCACTAGGAGTCGCTCTTTCCTCAGCCATCACATGTCAGCTCTGGGTCTGAGCAGGAAGTCCCGGCTGTTCTCCAAAACCAGCTCCATCTCTGAGGAGCCTCCGTCCGGCTGCAGGTCTGTACCTCTCAGACGGGCCTGCCAGCGCCCCCTGCAGGCTGATCAGTACACTGCAGCCACAGATTATGAGGGGGGGTTGAGTCACTGCAGGTTCTGCAATGAGGCAGGCAGAGATGTTTTTATTTAGATTGGTTTTATTTGGTGATGTTTGGGTTGAACAGAACCAGGCATCAGGAATGAACTGATTTTGGACCAGAGTCTTCATCGTCTCTGATGATGATGATGATGATGTGCCTGGCTCACTGTGTCTCTGTGTGTGTTTGTGTGTGTGTTTGTGTGTCCAGCAGCTTGCCTCCTTCGGACCCCTCGCCTCAGGAGAAGGAACCGACCCAGCAGAACTCGGAGCAGCCCAGCATCCAAACAGAGCCCAAACCGCGTCTAAAGTGAGTGTCCTGATGTTCACGCCTCCGTCTTTCAGCTCATTATTTTTGGTTGTTTCTGGAACCAGTGTGACTGGAGTCCAGTTCTACCAGAACCAGACTGGATATCAGAGAAATTGATAAACTTGGGATGTTTTGAACATTTATACTCTGGATCATTTCCTGTTTGTTTGGCTTTTTTTTCTCCTTTTTTTGACCAAATGTTTTTTTCCTGAATTTTTCTTTTTTGTTGTTTTTGGTGAATCGTTCTGGATCTTTGTTGTTTCATCATAAAATCTGGATTTTAAAATATTAAATCCTTCCTTTAATCATTTTTCCTCATTTCTTTCTGATGGATTTCTTTCCTTTTGTTAAATTCTGAACCTCACTTTAATTCTTTTCCTCGACGCTTCATCTTGTTTTCCTCTGACTTCCTTTTAAAGTTGCGGTTAAATTCAGGATCTTCGCTTGATGTCTGGTTCTGGTCTTCATGTCATCGTTTCTAGCAGAACTATATCATCTAGATTGGTTTCATGTGGCTCTATCTGTGATTATTTATTTGTTTTTAAAGAAAGGTTTGACTACAAAACAAACCAGAAGTTTTCAATCTTTTGTTCTTTTCTATGGAGTGAATTTTGTTCCATTATTGTTGTAAACAAAAAACAACAATACAGAAATGAAATTTTGAAAAATGTTCTTCTTTTTTTAGCTCATAACTTTGATGTTTTCTCCGGTTTTATTTTTTCTGGGGTCCTTTTTGTTTGTTTTTTTTTTCTTTCATTTTTTAGATTTTTTTGTGTATTTTATTTTTGCAAACTGTATTTTTTTCTAGATTCTCTTCAGATTGTTTTACAAATTTAATTTTTTTTTCAAATTACATTTCTGATCACATTCTCATGTTGTTGCTAACGGCCCACAGACCAATAGAGGAAAACTCGTCTGCAGAAGTTAAGAGAAATTGCAAAAGAATTTAATTCAAAACACTCAATCTGAAAAAGTAAAATTTACAAAAATAAAATTTGATCAAACAAAAAGTTAACTTTCTTTTTAAAGTTTCAAATCTAACTTTTTTTTCATTTACAAAACATGTTCTTTGTTGGCAACAATAATTAAACAAAATTCCCTCCGTATTTTTCCAAATATCTTCCAGATGAGGTCAACAAGTTGTTTTTTTTTTTTTTTGTTTTTTTTCTCCAGGACGTTTTTAGATATATTTTTATTCTATGTAGTTTTATCTGGATAACTTCTGGATCCCAGTGGTTCCGTCCTTCAATCATCATCCATTAACTGATTGTTGGTAAACAGTTTTTTCTGATGCAGTAAAGTTGGACCCTCCTCTAGCTCCAGATCGTCCAATAGCGTAGCTCCTCTCTCTCTCTGCTCTAACTGCAGGTCTCTCGGCCCTCTCTCCATCACAGCATTTTTAATTGTTTCTCTTTTCTTCTTTTTTCTCTCTTTCCTCCCTCCTTCCTCCACCAGCTCAGTGGAGACTGGGGCTGTCGTCTGGTAAGTACCGCCCCTCTTCCTCCTCCTCCTCTTCCTCCTCCTCCTCTTCCTCCTCCTCCTCTTCCTCCTCCTCCTAGTGCTCAGCTGCATAAAACCAAAGGGGTTCTGGGTCCAGTTCAGGTGTTGATCCTGAAGTCAGTGAACTGAATTCAGACCAAACTAATCGATGCAGAGGTTCTTATTGTTCTGTTAAATCTTCCTCCTCTTTGGTTTCGTTCTGATGGGTTCTGGTGCCGATCGTCTCGGCCCGGTTGGACTCGTGGGTTTAGTTCCGTCCTGTGATGAGCAGCAGGTAGGTGTTAAACTCAGACGGGTTCCTCGTCCTTTGGGCTTCTTTGGGTCCCTGAGGAGTGTTTATGCAGCTGAGCTCCGGCCGGTTCCGTCCAACGTCGGGTCGGTGATGAGCGGCGCGCCGCTGCAGCCTGGAGGCTGTCCTGGTGGTTCTGAAGCTGTGGTACCGTGTGTGAGTTGTGTGTGTCGTGTCTCTGCAGCCAAGAGGAGTTTGACGTGAATCAGACCAAGCTGGTTCTGAGGAAGTTACCGTAAGTACTGCCTCTGCAGCCCCAATGCATGCTGGGAGCTGCTGGGAGGCTCTGCTGGTTCTGTTGGGTTCCTGCATGGTGTGGTTCTCTGGTTTTGTGTGTCAGGCTGGTGCTGATTCTGGATGAGATGTCGAACACGTTGATGATTCTCAGGGGACGGGTCGGTGTTGCACAGGTGTTAAGCGGTTCTGGTGTGGGTTCTGTTCCCTCCTGTCTGTGTTCCGGTTCTGTCCTGGTCCTGGTCTGTTGTGTCTCTGTGGTTCGGATCAGAACAATAGAAACTCTGATCAGGATCTCAGCTATGTGATCTTGGGGAGACAGCTGAAGCCACAAACAGCAGGCTGCTCCTCAGAACTGGACCAGCGCCATCCACAGAACCGCTGCTGCAGAATCCCAAAAGTTCAGCCGGGAAAACAAAGCCTGACGTCTCCAGAACCTCATCAGGAACAAAACGGCAAATAAATGGATGAATGGGTTCAGTTTGACTTCCAGCAGCTTAAATCCAGAACCAACAGAACCGGAAGCCTCCACAGATAAGAAAACATTTGTTCCTGGGGATGTTCACTGGACTGAAGGCTTGACCCAAACGGTCTGACTGTCTTTGTCTATCAGAACCAGGTCAGGAATGTGTGTCCGTCTCCATCCAGAACATTTCATTAACATCATTGGTGGAGTGAAGGGTCGGTGGTCGGTCGGGTCACCTGGTTCCTGAATGGATGTCTGGTTTAACCCGTTCCACTGGGCTGATTGGTTTGGTTTGCAGTGAAGAACAAATCTTCATTGTTTTGCTCCGACTTTCTTCCGGTCCGGTCTGGTCCGGTTCTGTCTGTCATTTTTTATTATTAGTTCTGCAGAAATAAAAAGGCGCCACAGGCGCCGTTTGTCAGACGTGAAAATAAAACCTCTGAATAAACCATAGCTTGGATCAGTCATTCTCAAAGTAGGGGGCGCCCCCTGGTGGGGGATCAGTGTTACTGCAGGTGAGAGTAGTGGATATTAATAAGCAACCAATTTAGATATTTATGTATTGAACTCGAATTTCCTCTGTTCAACTTTCTGAAAAGGTTGGTGGGGGGGCTTAGTCTTACTCAGATGAAGATGATGTTCAGTGTTACAGAGGACTGGCACTGAGGTTTCTGTTACTGCAGCAGTTGTATCGTGGCTTCAGATGTGAAGATGAGCTAATTATTCATCTCTTAATAGACCTTTTAAGAGTTCAACAAAATGACCTTGTTTTCAAGATTCACTGAATAACAAAAGTCTTCAATGAGGCACACATGAACGTTTTGATGTTATTTAACTGAGTTGCGTCTCTAACTTCCACCCAGCAGTTTAACTCAGCTGTAGCTTTAACGCCACGAGCTGGAGCCCAGGATTGCTAAACCTTCTTTAGATGAAGTGAAATGTTAATAAACTGAAAACATATTTGAGTTTGATTAACCTAAATTCTCTCCTTTAAAAATCTTAAAGGTTTGTTTTTTGGGTCAAAGAAAGTGTAATATTTAATTTATTCCCTATTTCTGCCCCGATCATTCGCCATTGCTGCCCAAGCTTGACCAGTCTGCTTTGAACCGCAGTGAATCATGGGAAATGATGGGTCAGGAAGGGTACACTGGACTAGGGAGGTAAATAATAGACTTACTATTAATTGTGAATTAATGATTCATTTGATAATTCAATTCATTTTTATTTATATAGCGTCAATTTACAACACATACAGTCACATTGGTTCAAAGTTTTCTATCTAAGGAAAACCAGCTGATTGCATCGACTCATTGACTCTACAGCAATCCCTCACACCAAGCAAGCATGTAGCGACAGTGGAGAGGAATTATCCCTTTTAATAGGAAGAAACCTAATGATTTTTTCCATCCGATTCACTAATAACATCCTCCTAAACAGACTTCTTTAATTGTTTGCAAGAGAAGTAATGCCAGAGAGGAGTCATAGTAGAGCAGAACCGGAGTCCGGTCCGGATTATTTCCACTGTTTACTGGAGACAGGGTTGCAGAACGAACTTTCTGTGGTTCTGTTTGTAAATATAAGCCCGCTAAACTTCAGTTCCTGCTTAATTAGAGCCTAGCTGTGCTGCATGGCGGAGCAGCGTCAACTTCTCTGCTGATGGTTACGGTTTACAGTCTGACAGCTTGTCAGATGCTTTGTAGCTCTTTATCAGGGTTGATCCAGGAAATGGTTTAGATTAAATGAGCAAAAAGTCCCAACCAGAAATCGGGATCAGAGAATAATCCTTCAGCTCATGTTTGGAAAACGGATCAAAACATAAAAGATCAAACTAATCCTTAAGCTAACTTCCCTGCTGGTTTACGTCCCACAAGGTCCCACCTTGTCTCCCTTGTCTCACATGGGCACTTCTCCTCACAGAGGCCCCTTCCTGCGCAGCCTGGAAGCAACTCAGTTGGGGAAGAAGAAAAGAAGCGAAAAGTGGAGCCAATCACAGCTGTCCTTTTCTGACGATGTCATACCTCCGAGTCCCAAAGCGGAAGCTGAGCCGAGCGAAAGCACAGAGCCTGGACGTCCTGGTGAGTCTGACCCACTAAGAAGCTCTGCCTGTTTGTTAGAGTTCAGATCCTGCAGACAGGAAGTGTCTGAATGTTGGAAATAATTCAGTTCAATTCTGTTTGCTTAGCTGCAACATCCGGCAGCTCGGGCACAAACTCAGACACCCAGAAGGATCCAGGTAAGAAACCACAGTACCCACCATGCCCTGCAGTTTGCCCACATGTTGATCAGAAGTTTCAGTCTGTGAGAGGGAGGAGAAGTGGAGGAGGAACCCTCATGATAATCTCCCCTCTATGAAGCTAAAAGTAGCATGGAGTTCCTCAGGGTTCTGTCCTGAGACCTCTGAGGGTTGTTGGACATTTAAGGTGTTTCTTTAAATTCAGTCACTTCCTGTTTCTCGATGTTACGTCCACATCAGGACGCCGTCTCCTCTAACATCTGGCCATGCAGTTTAAGGCAGACCTTTTTGACTTATAGTTAGGAAGCTCCTAAAGTTTCTATTTAAGTTGGAAATGTTATTTTAAAAAAGTATGTAGTAATAAGTAGCAACTCAGTTGGTGCTTGGTGAAAGTAACTAGTTACTAAACAAACTAACTATGCAGTTACTTTTTATGTTTTAAAAGTTTGAAGAATTTGGAAAACTTTCTTTTTATTGGAACTGAAATACAACTTGAGGTTCAATTATGGAATATATAAGGTGTCAGTTAGTGATTAATAAATTCAGTAATTAATTTAAAGGTCTAGACATCTGAAAAAATGTAAAACTAATCTGCACTATTTTGACGTGTGGTTTGACAAAATGAGTTACAATATGATTATGTAGATTTGATCATATCTTTTGCTTATAATAAAAATATGTTTAAGAACTTTATATTTTTGCACACTGACAGCCTTAAGTTGGTCATAGAATATATATGAGCAGTTTAGCAAAAATAAAGCATATGCTTTGCAGTAGAATTAAAGAGCGGTTTCACTTTTCCAGAAACAAAATAACCCAAGCAGGACCAGGATTGTTGCATGAAAAAACATAAACCATGCAAGTAAAACCATTGTAGCCCTGAGAAAGTAAAGAACATGTTGATTAAAGGCAGCAGCTGTCAGTCAGGGTTAATGTGAGGAACTTCTTTAAAATCCAACTTCTACCCGGCGGACATAATGATAATAATGAGCAAATCACAGAAACATGTCGCCTTCAGGAACGCTGTCGTAGAACCAGAGGCTCTGCTCCATCGTCTCTCTGTGCTCATGCAATGCCTGCACTTACACCAGGAAACTCTATTTATATACATTATGTAACGAATAACTAACCCGTGTAAAGCGCAGTAATTAACGTGTTACTGTGTCTTTCAAACGAATTCGTTCCAGTTCTAGTTACTGGAAAAGTAACCTAGTTAATCTCTGTTTACTCTCCCATCAGGTGAGGATCTTTCTGGACCTGTGTCAGAACGCCTGTCCTTCTTCAGGGCATGTTCAGTGGAGTCCACCAGTGGGACCAGCGCCTCCCAGAGGGCAGAGCTGGAGGGCCTGGAAGGCGCCGCCCAGGCGGCCCGAGCCCGGCTGGCTGAGGAGCAGAAGGTTCGAATAAACCCCCCGATGAGTTAAAGCGGGTTTACGGGGGGGGGGCTGAACTGTGATTGGTTAGGACAGAAATTATCAGCAGCAAAGTAAAAGGCTAAAAGATTCAGCTCTACTAAACGGAAACGGTTCCAGACCAGAACCGGCTGAGCAGCAGAATGATCTGATTCCTAGATTTGTTCAGATCTTCCAGCCAATCGCCGCCTTTATTCTTTCATTTCTAAACATGCCGCCGGGTTTATTCTAACCGTGTTGGTGGCTGTTACTGAGCCAGACGTCCCTCAGTGGGTCCACAGATCCGTGTATCCTCAACTTTTCTTCTAGTTGATGGATTTTGGCTGTTTTTATGAAAAAAAAAAAAAAATGTTTGAAAACCTCTGTGGTGAAAGGAGCCATGTTGTTCTGATTAATTGCCATCAGCTTAGGCTGAGTGAGTAATAATTAATTGAATTTTCTGTTAATGAAGTGCAGGGCTTCCACAGATCAGAGTGACATCAGTTCATCACCTTTGGTTCTTGGGTGTGAAGTCAGAGCTGCTAAACTAGCTGACTTTGTAGCTTCAATGGATGCAAACATTTAGTTTGTGTTTGTTTGATTGTGTTTTAAGAACTTTCACAGCTTTAAATTAACATCACCTTTCAAAGAGGATGATGGAAATAATGGAATAGAATGGATGGAAATAAAACGCAGAGAACCAAAAATACTTTTTGGATCTGATGGAAAAAGAAAATTGGAGATTAGGGGATGAAGTTTTTTTTATTCCAATTTTTCCATAATCTGGTTAAGATAAAAAGTTGAGAGTCAAGTGTTGCAAAGTGAGCGTGGAAGAAAAGACGTCCAAGCAGACTGAGGAGGAACCGATCCGAACCCAGAACCTGCCTCTGTTCTGCTCCTCGGACCGTAAACACCTGCGTCTGCCTCTCTCATCAGAACCGATCCCTCCGACCGCAGAGCAGGGTGGAGGTGGAGACTCCCGGCCGCCTGAAGAAGATGGCTTCTGTGGGTCCAGCCGACGCCTCGGACCAGCTGAGCGGTTCCGACCTTCGGATCAAAGACCTGGACTTCTCCGACCTGCTGGACGAGGAGGACATCGACGTCCTGGACATGGACAACATTGACTCAAACATTTCTGCCCCCTGTTTCTCTGGCATCCCCCCTCCTCCCCCCCTCCTGGGTTCTGCTCCTCCTCCTCCTCCCCCTCCTCCCCCCCAGGGAGCCGGTATCCCCCCCCCTCCTCCCCCTCCACCCCCTCTGGGAGCTCCTCCTCCTCCCGGCTTGCCGTCGGGACTGACGAGGAAGAAGAAGATGGTGAGGCTGTTCTGGAAGGAGCTGAAGCAGGCAGAAAGACCTCAGAAGTGTCGCTTCGGTCGGGGGACGGTGTGGGCGTCTCTGGATAAGGTGGAGGTGGACACGGCCCGCCTGGAGCACCTGTTCGAGTCCAAAGCTAAGGAGCTGCCTGCTGCCAAGGTAACCAGACGCTCAGGTGAGCGGAATAGAGCGTCCCCTGATGGCGGGACAGAAAAAAAGTCATAAATAAAAAGTCACCACCTGGTGAATATGACCTTATTTATCAGGACCAAATGTTTTTTGGTCTTTTGTTGTTCAGCCGTATAACAGAAGTATGGACCTTTGAGAATCTCTGCTGTTTCTTTGATGACTTAGAATCGGTCCAGAACCCGATCAGCTCAGGTGAAGATCAGTCTGATTATCAGCGAAGAGGTTCTGCTGAGGTTCTGGGTCCTCTCCATGTGTTGTTATTGATTAACTCGCAGAGCTTAATGAGTTCTTCTGAGCCCAGATGAACCGTTTGTTCTGATCCGTTTCTTTGCCTTGCAGAAAGGACCAGAGACCAAAAAGTCTGAGATTCTGGTTCTGGACCCAAAGAGGAGCAACGCCATCAACATCGGTTTAACCGTCCTGCCTGCCGTCCACGTCATCAAGAGCGCCATCCTCGGCTTCGATGAGATTACCATCAGCAAGGAGGGGATCGAGGTGCTTCCTGTCGACGCCGATCAGAACATCTGACCCGAGTGTGACGGACCTGGATCTTCATGCCTCGTCTCTCTCTGTCTTGAGCAGAAGATCCTGACTATGGTTCCTACTGAGGAGGAGAAGCAGAAGATCCAGGAGGCTCAGGTGGCCAGTCCTGACATCCCCCTGGGAACAGCCGAGCAGTTCCTCCTAACCTTGGCCTCCATCAACGCCCTGACCCCCCGCCTGCAGCTCTTGGCCTACAAACTGAACTATGAGGTTCTGGAGAAGGTGAATCTTCTGAATGATCCACAAAGTTTTATCAGGTTTTATTCAGAGATCTTGAAGTGAGGGATGCAGTCGGACCCCCGGGGCTTAGTTCTGCTCTCCGCAATCTCTGCCGCCCCCTGCAGGAGATCGCAGAGCCGCTGTTCGACCTGAAGCTGGGCATGGAGCAGCTGGCGTCCAACCAGACCTTCAGGAGGATTCTGGCGACTCTCCTCGCCATCGGAAACTTCCTCAACAGCAGCAATGTAAGAAAAACACCACTAATAATCGTCAAAATCCTCGATACCTCGAAAGAGGTAGAAAACTAATTTAACGTAGAAAATGTAAAAAGCGTCCAGTTGTCTCAGAAAAGTCATGAAATATTTTTTAAAGATGTACTTTGGGGGATTTAAAGTTAGAATTGGGTACTTTTAGTACCATGGGTATTTATGCTTGGAAAGTTCAGTTTAGGAAACTGCACTTGAAATTTTCTAGGAAACGTTTCTCCTCCTGATCCGAGAGGTTCTGACTGATGCAGGAGAAAACTGAGATAAACATACTGTAGGTGAGACCAAAAGTTATGTAAGGGGGAGAGAAGAAACAATAATATAAAATAGAGGTCAATGGGGGTCGTTAGGGAGGTCCTGATTGGTCGTTAACTCCCTGCTCAGAGTGGTTTCGGCCACACCCCTCTTTAAAGGTTGAGTCAGGTGGAGGTAGGTGTGAGCTGAATCTTCTGGGTCTGGTTCCTAAAAGTGCTCCATCTGTCTTCCTTGGCTAGAATACGGACATCGTTGTCCTCCAACCAGTGTCCTTTAGCCTCCAGGTGTAGGTGAACAGCTGAGTCCTGTCCTGCGGAGTTAGCCCTCCTGTGTTGAGCCATGCGCCTGTGCAGAGGTTGGTCTCTCAGTCTTCACTACAACTGGACGGTCCCTCGGTGTCTTATCTTCATTCATCCGTTTTTAATGGTGAAGTTATTAAAAGCTAACGTGGCTAATAAAACCTGCTGTGGTGCAGCCAGACTGCAGTTGACTATTGAAGCAGAAAAAAAGCTCCCTGCTTTAATCACTAGAGGAAATATTAATGACCAGAAAGAGGAATGGTGCAGACATCTGCACTGAACAGAACCAATACATGTGAAATGACCCAGGTCCATGTTTGGTTTTGGTAAAGAAGAAAAAGGAGACAGAACATCGCTTTTTGTGAAAAGAACTAAATTCATTATTCATCAATCAGTCGTAAAATGTATCCGTAGCTAATTGAAGGGCAAATGGGAGCAAACATTGGTCCATTAAAGATAAGCAAATATTATAAACTAATTGTGTTACTGAATCAGAGCTGAATGGTTCCCTACATGATGTTAACTCTGTTTGTTTCTCTAAAGGACGACCAAAATCTACTGAGGGCTGGAACTGGCAGAATCACTATTAAAAACAGAGAAATATAAAAGTATCCCAGTTAGAAAACAAACTTCCAGTTTACCAATCAGTTTAAAGCTGCCTGCCAGTGAGCGGCGCTCCTGCCCTCCTACGCTCTTAGAACCAAACCAAAGGTTAACATTAGCAAAGCGTAACATTTAACGTGCCTTTCCAGAAGGAAAGCAGGAACCTCCACAGTGATTCTGAGCCCTTCTGTTGTCTTAAATCAGCACCAACCCTCCAAACACTGAGGGATGTTCTTTCTCTTTTATTTTCTGTTTTTATTTCATTTAGTTTTTTTTCAGCTTAAATCTAAGAAATGTGTCGTTGAGAAGAAGCCATTTCTCAGCTTTATCACTGAGCTACTAGCATCTGGCAACATCTGGGCTCAGTTTCACCCGACGTCATCCGACTATTCTTATTGGTGTAGAAATTATGGCATCATAACCAGAAGGAAGTAGTTATATATTTTGGACCCGTAAAAATGTATAAAACTTTATCTATTTTGTAGTTTTGAAAAACTGTGATGAAAAAGTTGTTGGTACCTTTAAATAATGAAATGTGCCTTTATGTAACGTTGTCCTTACAAAGTGTTCAATGTGTTTACAGAAAAATCTCCTAGAATTTAGTTTTTCTTTCTTCCAGATTTTCTGACGTAGTATTTAAAGCCTGTTTTAAATTCCTGCCGGCAACCTTTGTTATGTATTTGCTTTTATTTTATTAGTTTCAATATTCCAGAGTTGGTCGCCGTTGTTTATTTTGCCCCAATTATGATTTTTAAAGTTAAGTTTGTCAAAATGTAAATATTTTTTCTCTTAACCAGAAATAAGTGCCTTAAAGGAAGGAATCAGTATCAGATCAGACATTTTTACTGATCCGAACGTTTCCTCAAAGAAGCGAATTCTGGATGAAGCTGTAGGTTCTGCTGGGATGAGTCCGGCTCTGACCTCCATCTGTTCCAGGCTAAAGGCTTCGAGCTGAGTTACCTGGAGAAGGTGGTGGAGGTGAAGGACACGGTCCATCGTCACTCTCTGCTGCATCACACCTGCAGCCTGGTGATGGAGAATTACCCAGAATCCTCTGACATCTACTCAGAGATCCCCGCCATCACCCGATCCGCTAAGGTACCGCTTTACCTCCACTGTCTCGCCCCCCCTCTGTCGCCGTCCCTCACCTGACCTGTTTTATTTCAGGTGGACTTTGACCTGCTGGCGGAGAACCTGCTACAGCTTGAGCAACGCTGCAAAGCATCATGGGACAACCTGAAGGTGATGGCCAAACATGAAACCAACACGGTGCAGCAGAACAAGATGAGAGAGTTCCTGGAGGACTGCAACCAGAGAATCAAGATTCTGAAGGTGGTCCACAGACGGGTCATCAACAGGTAACATCTGGGCCTCGTTCTGATCAGCCAGACCCAGAGGAGGCCCGTGGACCAACTCCTCCTCCTCCTCCTCCTGTAGGTTCCACTCCTTCCTGCTCTTCCTGGGTCAGCCAGCCTCCTCCGTTCGAGACATCAAGGTCACCAGTTTCTGTCGGATCATCAGCGAGTTTGCTCTGGAGTACAGAACCACCAGAGAACGGGTCCTCACCATCAAACGGAAACGAGCCATCCACCGGGAACGCACCAAGACCAGGGGAAAGATGATCACCGAGGTAACGGGCAGAGATCAGGAGGATCGGACCCGACCTTCCTGTCTGCTCTGTTAATCCAACAAAAGAAGTCAGAATACCAGTTATACCTGTTATCAGAACAAGCTAACTTTGACTGTGAAGGCTGAGTGACGGAGAGTTTTATCTTTAGTTTCAGCAATACTCTGACAAAAACAAACTGCATCTAAAAGAAATGTTTAATATTGGTCTTTACTGGAGGAGTCATAGAGTTCACCTCCAACCCTGCAGGACAAACCACACCGGAGCTGCGTTTCCATTAACCATCGAATCGCACAAATTGTAATTATGGAGATAATTTAGAAAAATTCAAAACAGAGCAGTTTCAGAAAAATGATGAGATGATTATTTTTGGTCGTTTTGAAATTCTCATATTTTGCAAAATTGCAGCGGAAATACGTTTTATGCATCACATAATGTGATCAGAAACTGAGCCGTACCGCCGTATAAAAAGACAGAGAAGAAGAACTGAAGCCGTTGGAGGATGATGGCGCCCCCTACAGCCGTGGCTGAACTATGGAAACATTTCATGTGTTTACATCCGCTGCTGCTATCTTGTTTTCATTTATCATGTAAACAAACTTAATTCACATGCAATTTTAATTGCATTTGTTATTTAATTATAATGGAGCAATTAGGAAACTTTGCATTTTCAGAATTAGCAGAATATTGACATAGTTTTGTGCACATTTGTAATGGAAACACATTTACTGAAGACCTGTGGCTGAGATCATATAAACAGCTTTTACTTGAAAATCTGGACAAAAGGGGAACCGTTCCCTAGTTAACATCTTTCAACTTCTTGCAGCTCGTTAGGATTGTGCAGCTCGTTAACATTTTCCAGCTTGTTATCTGTTAGATTGATAGCAACTAGTTGCAACTAGTTTAGGTTCTGCAACATACTGATTAACATAACGTAATGTAACTTTCTCAACCTGGTAAACTTGTTGCAGCTCGTTAAGTTTCTGCAGCTCGTTTAAACATTTGGAGTTTAACATTTTTCAGCTCATTTAGACACAAGTTTTTATTTACGTGGCAGAAAAACTCTCAGTTCTACTGTAGGGATGGATTTTCTGAACTTTTTTTCCTTTTTCTGTCAGATGGAAAAGTTCTCGGGGGCGGTGCCTCGTCAGGACAGCCCTTCTCCCGTCTCCATGACAGCAGAACCGGGTTCGGATCAGGAAGAGGAGCACGAGAACATGAAGAACCTGCTGATCAGCGACAGCAGCCTGACTTTAAACCCTCGAGGCCTGAGGCGGACCAGAGCAGTTCGCAGTAAGAACCACAGAACTCTGAGCGGCTTGGTTCTGCTCAGAATCCAGATCATGTAATGGTTCTACAGACTGGTTCTGAAAAAATAAAAAAAATATGGAACCAGAGTATCCAATGTATCCATTGTATCCAACCATGAGAAGAGGCTTCGGAACCAAGGGGTCATTTGGACCGAGGCCTAGCGGAAGTTTTATTCTTGGTTCTGCTTTGTTTTATGTAGTTCTAAAGATTTCTTCTGGTTCTGCTCCGGGTTAATGTTCTGGTTCTGATGTTCAGGTCTGAGTCCAAGGATGTGTTCGTCCAAACTTGCTGTCAACAGAGAGGACGGGACCAGCTCCCAGGACGACGCCACTGATGACATCATGGATCGGTTGGTGATGTCTGTGACCCGGAACCCAACAGAAAGAACCGCCAGCCCTAAGAGCCGTAAACGGTCCCGTCTCAACAGGAAGTCCAGTGAGTAGAGATCTGGGTTCAGACCTCAGAGGTTCCTGGGATCTCTGTGGTTCTGCTCTGACCCGACTGGATCCGTTCTGTTCATTAAATGGGACAGATCAGGGCGAGTTGTTGCAGATGTTCTGGAGAATTCAAAGATCCATCCAGTGTCGCCTCTTGGGTTCAGATGATGGCGGTTGGGTTTTTAACTCCAGCTCCAGAGCGAAAAGCAAACAGGAGGGGTTCTGAGGGCTTTTTAATGGACTCGGCAGGGATCAGAACCAGAACCTTCATGATATCTGTGAAAGTTCTCAGTCATCCAGGTCAAGCTAGGAAAGTTCAGTTCAGGCAGCTGGACGTGTAGTTTTCTAGAAGACGTTTCTCCTCTAATCCAAGAGGCTTCATCAGTTCTGACTGATGCAGGAGAAAACGGAGATAAATATACTGTAGGTGGAACAAAAGTTATGT
>JAUZNJ010056755.1:11490-28860 GCA_034780135.1 Jordanella pulchra | reverse complement strand
TATCTATCTATCTATCTATCTATCTATCTATCTATCTATCTATCTATCTATCTATCTATCTATCTATCTATCTCGATGTTGATTCTGAGTGTAGAAGCTAATCTATTTCAACAGTTTTCTTTTATTTCTGTTGTTTTATTTTTCTGCTATCGGCTTGTTTGCTGCAGTTTAAGAAGACCAGGGTCAGACGGCTCACCTCTCCAGGGATTCGTCCACCTTCGTCCTCGTCAGTGTCCCCTTTAAAAACAGTCCTCCTCCTCCTCTGTCTTCTTCTTCTGACTGGAACTGGTTCAGTTCTGTCTGAAATGCAGAGGAAATAATTTTATTTGATAGAAACAAATCTGACTCAGCTTCTCTCTCTCTCTGCTTCACTGAGTTTCTCGGAGCTCTCTTGACCGCCTCGCCCAAACCTGTTCTACCTGCCGGCACTCCCTCCCTCTCTGTTCATTCTCTATGCTGCTCACTCACAGGTACAACTGCCCTGACAACACCTCCTCCTCTTTAAAGCTTGACCTCTTCTGTTTAATGTCTGAAGATTTAAAAATAGATTTGCATTATGTTTCAGATTCCTCTGTTTAAAAAAATGGGCTGTGTTTTCTGTGTCAAAATATTTAATGTCTGATTGTTTTCTTAATATTTTCCTTCCGGCAGCTTTTATGTTGATTCGTATTTGATAAATATCATATGTTTCCTTCTTGTTTATATTATCTTAGATTCAGAAAATTTAATATTACATCAGAATCATATTAGTTAAATTTATAGTTTCAAACTGAAAATTAGTCTTTTATGTTACTGAGTTAAAAAGAGACAATTCACAAATACTAATAATAGTGTAAATACGTTATGTAGGTGGGGAGTATAATGTATATAAATAAAAAAAAAAACAAACTCCTTGATACACACATCGTTTTTATTATCTTTTTATATTTATAGCTTTATAAATGTATTTATTGGATAAAGAGATATGCTTTGTTTATTTACTCTTCTTAATGTTAGGTAGATGTACACATTATTAAATCTAATATTTTTTTGTTTTCATAACCTCTATGAACTATGGGATTTATTGTAGTTTGATTCATATTTCATACATATTTTCCGATGTTTTCTGTCATCAGAATGAGCTCGTGAATATTTGGTTGTAATATTTTTCTGTTCCTGGATGGAGATCACGTGACCAGAGTTATAAGGAGGGTAAACAAACAGTCATGCAGGTGGAGGGCGGAGCTGAGAGGAACAGATGTCAGTGAACTGCTCACGTCTCTGGAACCAGTTGGACAGAAACTGCTTTTCTCTTCCTTCATTCCTCTCATTTCCAGATCAGAACCCCTCCCACTCCTCAGCAATGGGGGGTGGGCATTTAGGTCTGACCAACCTCTTTGCTTCAACTTTAGTTAAGTTTTTTTTAACCAATTCTAAGATTAGGGATATGAAATGCTGCCTCCTACAGGTAGACACGGGAACTAAAATCTATAAACATCTAATCTAATAAAAATCTAATAAAGTCTGAGTTTAACCAGAATCAGTGAGGATATAGACACCGTTTCCACGGCCTGTTGATCCCGGAGGATCGTGACTCTTCAGGTCTTTCTCCACTGTTACTGTTAACATCCCTCTGGGATCTATAGTCTTTTTGAACTGAACTGAACTTTTTGGCCTTTTCCCTCCAACCTGCTTTCAAACAGGATTTCAAACCAATGTTCTGTTTGCCAAAGTTCTGCAAACCCTGAAAAATTATAATTTAAACGTAAAAAAACTGAGATTATTAAATCAAACTATAAAAGGAGCCCCCCGAAAAATCAACAAGTTTTTTTAAAATAAAAATATGTTTTAAAAGAGACTTAATAGAACCAGGAGTTCAAGTCTGATATGAACAAGCAGTAAAAATATGGCAGTGAATAATGTTTAATAAAAATCCTCCACATTTGGAGGCACCTGACCCACATTTAACTGATGCTCCAGCAGTTGGGTTTCAGTGTTTGCTTTAGCTGCAACTTTAGGTTTTCCTATTTGTTTGCACATATTGCCACATTTGTTTTTTAAATACACCTCACTAGCTGCTTAACAGGGAGCTTTGCAGGCAAGAAAATATCTCAGCTTCAGATGCACGTCTGCTCTGGTTCATAATAAGTCATAAACAGAAGTTTTTCTTTTTATTGTTAATTGCATTTGTTGAATATATCAAAACAGATCCCTTTTAATGAAGTTGTTAAAAGTTAAACATAACAGCTTATAACTGGACCTTCACTGATTTAAGCATCTTTTTATATTCATTGTCATTTACTGTGTCTCTGTGTTACACCTACACACATATTTAATACACACAAAAACACACTATTTATTCCTGCACATTGAATAAGAGGTGTTGAGAATGCCTCTTTAATTCAGCCAAATCACACCCAGACATTGACGTCAGCGATTCTCTGACACTTTAATCCTCACTTTTATACAGCAGCAACATTACTTCCTTTGTTAAATATGACATTTTCTAAATCCTTTGCAAATTTTGTATAATAGAGACAGAAATGAGACATGTTAGGACCCCACAAGTGATTTATTCCCCTGTATTGATTAACAGTTATATCTGATAGTCATGATACTTCAACAGTTCCCTCCAGCCGTTTTCCCTGCATTGATGGAGGCTGAATGTTGGAGATACATTAACGTCATCACTGTACTAATCACTTCGATCTTTATAGATATTCGGCAACACTGAGATCTGGAAGAACCTGTTGAGGTCAGATACTATAAGAGATACTAAATACTATAAGATCTTTTCCTTTTCCAAAGGAATATCTCTTCCTTAAATTGGCTTCAACAAATACGCCAGATTTTAATATCTTTATGAAGCACTAAATAGGATTCATGTGGGAACATTTTCATGCTACTATCACTGTTTGGTAAAATATGGCCTGAGTGTAGATTAATATGTTGGGAATCAGATTATTTACTGCTGCCTGATGTGTTGCACATGCAGACATATTTAATGCACACACAAAAACTATGGAACAAAGAACATATCATTTTGCAAAAGAAAAAAAAGAAATTAAAAGCCTCCGTTTTGTTTTTTAAATGACATTATTAGAATTTATGGCTTTATCTCTCAAATTTAGTGGCAAATGTTAAATATAAATGTCAAATCTAAATATTAGAGCTATATTTATTTGTTAAATCTATTTCTTCATCCTCTATCTATAGATTAATGTTATATTTATTTTACCGTATTGCTAAATCTTACATCTGATAAATAAATAAATATAAATTTTGAATATAAATATATAAATCCTAAATTAGTCAGATTTAAATGTTTGGTAAATATGCCAATTATATAGCAGCTGAATTTATGACCACACCCCCAGGGAATAGGAACCAATGAGAAAAGGAGGCTCCGCCCACCTTTCCCTTCTCATCAGAGCTATAGTTACACTGTCTGCCGTTGCCATGGTGAATCTTGCATTGATGAAGGCTTCCTGTCTGTTAATGCACTAAACTCAGAGGCTTGATCCATAAACCATTAACTATGGCTGCTGTTCCTAGCTCCTATCCTTCCACCCTTTTGTGTCAACAGTTAGAACTCTATCCAGGGTAGGAAAGAAGCTGAGGACTGCTGGCCTGAATCCTGTCAGCCTTATGGACGTCAGTACATGACAGAAACACACATTAATTGAAGCTGGTAAAATTGGGACTACAGCCTTCTGAAAAAAGAATACAAGGAACAAAACTCCCACAAATGTAGAGAAACGCTGAAGCTCTCTGTTCTAAAATGTACGGAGGTCTGTGTATTAGCATGTGTCACACATGTCACAAAATAATGTATTTTGGTTAAACTCCTGAGGTTGGCTGTGCCTATGTCTGTTACCATGCAAAGGATTGTGGGTGACCGTATAGCTCCTAGAGGTGCATTGATGCTAGCTCCTTCCTTACTGCCAGCACTATTCAGACAGCTCCTCTCATAGTGACCAAGTACCCAATTCTGCCGTTACTTAAGTATCATTACTGATCTGAGGCAGAGTTGATCAGATGCAGAGTTTAGTTGCCTGACAGATATCAGCTTTTCTAAAACCGAAAACTCTGAGTTAGGAACATCTGAAGGCAAGCCCCTCCCATCAACACCATCCCATAATGTGATTAAATGCCATCATTTCTATTAGTTGTTAGTTAGGTGCTATAACTGGAATGTGGCTGCTGTCTATTGCTCCAACATTGCATGGTCAAAGTTTGTTGTGGTTCGACTCAGGTCGATATTGTTTGCATGGTAACAGACACAGGCACAGCCAACCTCAGGAGTTTATGATATTGTTGTATATAATATTGTTTCCCTTTACCATCTGCACTGAGGCAGATGGTAAAGGGAAACAATATTTGATGACTTATGAAGACTCACAAAAGGGCGGGAGGCCATCACCGCTGAACTGGGCAGAATAATGAACTGAAAGGCAGAACAAACACAACAAACCACAACCGAGAGAAGGCCGGCAAACAGGTGAGTGTTATCAGTAGGAGAAAAGGAACAGCTGAGACCAATGAAAATAGAGAGCTGAGGAAGAAGAGTGAACGAGCAGGAGCAGAAGAAATCTATGAATAGATGCTGATATAAGTAAACAATGGAATGAATTAAAATAAGAGAATATAAGGAGGAAGGATAGAAAGATGTTCAAACACTCACACACCTACAGATGATGACAGCATCTGGTGTCTCAACGCGTTTAGGAGGCAGTATTTGTATAACAGCATTACGCATCCGATTTAACTCCACATAAAAATGTTTTTAGAGCAGAATGTCGCTGAATGGGTCCCTGGACACTAGAAAGGTAGTCATGAATGTGGAGGGAAAAGATGTATCATGAAAGTAAGATCAAATAGATGAATGTAATATTTTATTCATTCATGATTTAAATATTAAATATACCATTCCATTGAACAAGGTACAATTAAGTAATTAAATTAGGGCTGAAACAGTTAATCAGATTTATTGTGATTAAATGATTATTGAAATAATCGTCAACTGATTTAGTAATTGATTAATCAATTAACTGAAGTATAGAGACTCTAAAACATACTATTAGCTGAAAGATCGACCCACTTAAAGCAGTGATTATACCAAAACTATAGTAAAAATACATAAAAATTCTGCATTCAAGGTGAAAAACCTTTTATGTGCATCAAGATGTTATACTCTGAAGGCTCGATTTCAGATTTACTTTGTTTAAATTTGATGTAAAATCTTCTTCACGGAACCTCGATTAATCGATTAATCCAAAAAACAATCGACAGATCAATCGATCAGAAAAATGTACCTTAAATAATCAAAAACACATCGAAAATTATGAATTCAATAATTAAATGTATTTTTAAAATCCACATTTGTTTAAAATGAATATAACGAATTCACAAGTAATTATATATTTAGAGATTTTGAGTCAATGCTGAACTTGTTTCTAAATTTTTGCATTTGAAATTCTTACTAATAATCCCCTCAAAACTTTCAGTCATTGTTTTTTTTCCTTCATCCACATGATTTGAAATGATCCCGTGTTGGATTATCCAGAGTACTGTCTCATAAATTAATCCAATAATTTTTGCAACTCTTTGTGTTCTTCTCAGATCTGGTGACCTTTGCGTTGCTGTTGCATTAACTCTAAACCTTCCTGTATCAACTCTCTGTCCTTGATCTTATTTAATGTCTAGTTTTTCTACATGTGTTTTTGTTCCTGAACCATAAACTCTACTTTCATAATCAATATTGATCCTGATCCATTTTGCTTCTGATCTTTCAGGCTTCAGGCTACCGTCACGTGACTGGCTCCTCCCACCCATCCCGTCTCCCAGCACCTCTCCCATCTCCTCCCGGTTTTCCTTTTCCGGCGGAAGCCCCTCCCTGTTAGCGTTTAGCTCCGCAGCCCGCACAACAACAGCAAAATCCGAGTAACGGTGCAGATAAACTCGGTGAAGAGGACGCCATGAGTCCTGGGGAGGACCAGCTGGGAGCGCGGTGACCAGACGGAGCCTCTTCCACCGCTTTCACTCGTTTTCAGGTCAGTTATTCCAACAGAAAGCTCCAGGAAAACAGCGGTCTACTCCCGAACCCTGGAGGTCCCAAACTGCCTCTTCTAATCCGGCTGTTTCCTCCGTTTTCTGTGACTTTCTGGGACCAGACTGTGGACTGCAGCTCGGTCAGGTTCTGGGACAGGACGGAGTTCGGGTTCTGAAGGTGTCCGAGTCCAGATGTGGAAAAGTTTAACAGGAGCAGAAGAAGCTAGGTCTCAACAACAACTAGCTAACTTTTTCCTATTGGATTGAATGGAGACATGGAGCTAATATTAGCATCCTATAACTGACACCAGGAGCTAATATCAGTATGCTAACTCCTGCACATCACTTTGATTGGAAATAATGAGCTAATGATAACTTTGACTCTGCCTCCCTGCAGCTGATGGGACTGAAAACATCATCTGTCTGTTGGACCGTTAGTGATGGAGGAGATTAAAGCTGGTTAGACCTAAAACTGATGTCTTATATTCAGACTTCAGGCTCATTTCACTCAGACAGAGCTCATCAGTTTTGAATATTTGGCCGAGATCTTCTGGAAGATCTTTGGTGGCATCTTCAGTAGTTTGGTGTGTTGGAGCAGCAGCTAATGTGACCCACCAGGGTTCTGCTTGTCTCATACCTCAACATTTCCAGCTGACACCGTGATGTTTTGGTATTTATCTGTAGTCTCCCAGAACCTCTTAAAGCTTTGGTTCCAAAACCCAATCTGGGGTTCTGGACGTCACCAACAATCTTTTGCCTTTACTGGCTTTCAGTAACTGTGCTGTACTGAGATCTTTTCTTCTATGTGCTGCTTAATAAAGCCTGGGATGTTCCCTCAGCAGATACAAATTAATTTCATTAAAACAACCAAATACAGTGACAGACGCACAGGAACATATAAAAATAAAAACGTACAAAAAGCAGACAACAGAAAACTAAATCATAAAGACTTTGAGAGAAGATCTGAAGGTGGTTAGTTCCAGCATTAAGACTTCTGGAAGTCCCACAGTCCTGACCTGATGGACAGCTTTCACTGCCGCGTAGTTTCCTCTGAAGGATGATTCTCTTAACTCTGTATCTGTTTGATTGTGTTTCAAAAAATGAAATGAATGAATCATCTACTGCTGAGAAGAAATGGTTGATCAGAGATTTTCCCTGATTTCACTTCTCAGGCTGATCTCTGATCTTTAAAAAGCATCATTCCAACTTTAGCAAATACCAAATTCTGTTTTTTTTTTTTGTTTTTTTTAACCGACTTTGTTGGATTTTACTGGGTCACCTTCAATGTTCCAGCATTATTTCACTACAGAAAAAAATAAACACTAGAAACTCGTAGGTTAGTGCTCTTAAATAAAAAATGAAAGTTTCCGAGCTGCTCAGACCTTTGTGAGGTGAAGTAGATGGGATTTATTGCAGGAAAGTATCAGCAATAACTCAAACTGAAGGAAATAGTGCGAACTGATCGGTGCGGCCCTTGCTGATCTGTTCTAGAGCTGAAAGCTCCTTCAGAGACAGACTGCTGCTCTTTAGGTGTCCTGAGGAGCGTCTCTGCAGATCCTTCCTCCAAGCAGCTCTTAGACATCAGAAGAAACTCTGATCCCAACAAACTAAAGCTTTTATTTTCATCTCTGCAATAAATGCAAAGATTTTCTTTTTCGGTAAACAGTCTGTTGTTGATGTTATTGTTAAATTCTCATTCTTACCCGAGTGGCCATTTTTAATAACCTTACAGGACTTTTTCTTCTGTTGTAAACATTTTTTTCCTGCTTGCTGATTATCTGCGTCCAGATAAAACCTTGTAATTTCTGATATTTCCGAGTGAGAAATGTAGGGCAGGATGATGCGTTAGTTTATATTTCTTAAATTTGGTCGCAGTATTATTTGAATATAAATCTAAACTAAATAAAAGCATCAGAAAGTCTGCCATGAATATCAAAAACAGGACCCTGAACAAACCTATGACCGTTGTTTCCCAGGTTTATAAAACTTCAATAAAACATTTATCTATCTAAATTAATAACAAAAATAAAATGTAATAATCAGTAGACACCTGGGTGAAGGGCCAACCCAATCCTCCATGGGGCCCCAAACAGAATCCGTTTTTTTGTCCATTTCTTCCAGTAATATCTCGAGCTTCAATGATCAGATCATCAGACACCGACTATAAACTTATTACAGCTACGGTTGGCCTGTTTACAGCCTCCTATCTGTTTGCATCATCTAGTAATAAAATAAACTAGTACACAGTATATCGACAGTGAAAGAGTCGTATGGTTTCAACTGCAACAGCAATGCGTGAAAATAACCTGCAGAGCAGCTAATAACGAAAATAGCTTTAATAAATAAAAAGAAATGGACATAATTCAATATTATGTAAATAAAAAGTGACCTGAAACCAGATAGAAAATGAAATTTAAAGTTTAGTTATCTGGTCCGAAGCTTTTCTGTTTCTCTAAATTTGCTTTAACAGAAGTTTTATCCTGTGACCCAAAAAATAACCATCAACAGACAAATGACAGCAAAAACTACACATGATGCCATCTTTGGAATAAATGCTGTTTTCACATGTTGAATATTTACTGACATTGTCGGCTTTATTTGCTGCTTTAAAAGCTCGGCTTGGTTAGATGCTTTTAAAGATTTAATAATCAAAAGCTTTATAATGTTTCAGCAATATATATTTATTTTGTTTTCCCAACATGAATAGTTTCACTGCAAAACATAAACATGAAATAAGTTTGTTAGTTTTTTTAAATAAAAGTATTTTCCTTTGCTCTCTTATTCCGTTTGTAAATTGTCTTACCTGCTCAAATCAAGGAAGATATACTCATTTAAAGAAACGGACTTCCTGCTGTTTCTGTTTTGTCCCTGATTGTTCTGGTTTGGGATCCTGAGCTGTTGCCTGACGTCCAGTCACACCAGTTTTGCACTGATTGCTAACAGCAGTAATCTGGTTCCAAATGTTGGACTTGAATCAGAACCCGTCCAGATTAGTAAAGTCTGCCCTTATGCAGCAGCTCCAGCCGCAGGCAGGTGATGATCTCTGGGTCTGGCCCGGCCAGGACAGAACATCCGGGTCAGACTGGAGTCATATGACGCTTCATCGGGCTCCTGATGCTCCTTTACTGGATCTGTTGCTCTATTGGACTGAACTGGTTTTAATGGGACCAGTTTGCTTTGATCTGAATTAGTTGTAAATTTGTTGAGGTTGCTGGTTCCTGTAGAGGCTGGTGTTCCTCCAGCGGCTAACGTCGGTCCCCTCTGTCTCCACAGGACCATGCCCTCAGGCCTTTCTTTCCTCCACTGTTAGAGACGGAACCACTTATCCAGGATGGGCTTCGGTCGGGATCTCATCAACTCTCATGAGGGTTTACTGAAGCTGCAGGACTGGGAGCTGAAGGTAGGTGTTGGACCGGTGGAGGGTTTGTTCAAAGATCCGACCTGTTGTCACTGAACGCACCGTCGCCTCGTGTCTCACTCAGTCCTGATCCGCCTCCCTGCTCTGCGTCGGTGTTTCCGTGCCATCAGGTTGAGAAATCAGCTGAGGTATTCTAGTGGCGACGCCTCACAGAGATCTTATCAGGATCTCAGCTGATGACAGCAGGCAGCTGCAGTAACATTTGATCAACTGATTAACCTGAAGCAGCGACGGGAACCATCCGTCAGATCTGTCTGTTTCTAGACTCTTTATCTTAGGGAAACAAACCCGCCTTCATCTATTGAACCTCTTGTAGAGATGCATCGATCCATTACTAATGTCTGCACCGAGCTTTCATTGGAGAAAATTCTTCTGGTTATCAGCAAAAGGGGCCCCGATCGATTTAACGTGGATCTATTTTATTTCTTTCTATAATGCATTACAGTTGGGTTAAAAGACTTTTGATCGTCAGGAAACGTGTCTTAGATTGGATAAATAAAGCGCTGCAGTCGACCAACACGGCTGATTAAACGACTTCAGAGCAAAGATGTTTTCTTCATTTCTGTTTAAACAATGTGAAGCATGTTGTCTAAATATAGATGCAGCTGATATCTCCTGTTTTGTACTAAAAATATTTTGCTTAAAATGAATTTAAATATCGTGAAATGTTAACATTTATTTTGAAAAACCAACACTGTTGCTTCCTGCCTGTGACTGTGAGGCTGTTTGATGCTCTGCTGTCAGGAAAAGTAGAGACGATTATCAGACATCGTTAACCGACGGATTTATTCCTCGATTTAGTCAAACCCTGTTTTTTTGTTTGTTTTGTTTTTCAGAAACTAGAAAGTTATTGACTTTTTCTGAATTGACTCTAGCCTCCAGCTCTGATCGCTCTGATTGAATTTACCGTCTCCAGCGTCTCCTGCTGTAAGCCCCGCCCTCCTCCATAGTAATGGCAGGTGGTCAGTTTCAGAGCAGATACTCAGTAGTACCAACAGATTCAGTCGGTACCAATAAAAGTACTGAGTTTGGCTGCAGGTAACATCAGGCAGCACAAACATCTGGCTGATGTTCCCTCACCTAAAGGCGACGCCTTGCATCGGATGATGTTTCCCATCAGGCCGCAGCTCAGCAGAGTCTCTGAACTCTGCGCATCTCGTTCTCACCTCATCCTTGGTTCCCTTTAGCTGCTGGAGACGGTGAAACGCTTCATGACGCTGAGGGTGAAGAGCGACAAAGAGTACGCCGCCCTGCTGCTCAGCATGACTCAGCAAACGGAGAAGCAGGAAGCCGCAGACTACGTCAGCACTGTCAGCAAGGTAAGCCGCTCGCCCGCTCAGGCCGACGGCCAATCAGCCGCCCCGTCTTACTCTGGGTGTCTCTCAGTCGTGGTCACAGGTGGTTCGTCAGACGGAGGCGTTGGGTCGAATCATGAGGAGCCACGCCGATGATCTGAACTCCGGGCCGCTGCACCGCCTCGCCACGCTGATCCGGGACAAGCAGCAGGTGAAGAAGAGCTACCAGAGTCTTCATCAGCAGCTGGAGAGCCACAACCACAAGGTACGTAAGGACGCAGAACGGGACGGGGCCCGGGCTCCGCCCACAGACACCACAAGTGTTTGTTGTTGCTAGGTAACCAAAAGTGACCTGGAGAAGCTGAAGACCTCCTATCGTCAACTGAGCCGTGATGCCAACAACGCCAAAGACAAGTACCGAGAGGCGCTAGCCAAAGGTGGGTGTTAGCCATGCCCTTACCTCTAGCTAGCTGCACTTCCTGTTGCCCTGAGTTCCACCCCTCCGTCCAATCACAGGCCGGGAAGCTGAGCGAGCCCGGGAACGCTACGACAAAGCGACAGCGAAGCTTCATAACCTCCACAACAACTATGTGTTGGCGGTGTGTGGCGCCCAGACGCAGCAGGACAAACACCGCCAGCAGGCGGCGCCGGCGCTGCTGGACGCGCTGCAGAGGATGCAGGAGGACATGACGCTGGCACTGTGAGTCACACGACGCGCCCACAGCGTCTGCTGCTGGGTTCCGCAGATTAGAGCAGCGATGAATTCTTTCTGTACTTCGTACTGTGAGGTATTCGTGTTTACGCTCTGTAGTAAAAGTATTCTGGAGGAGTACTACGAGATCAGCAGCCTGCTGACCGAGGAGATCGTTAAGGTCCATCAGGAGATCTCTGCCGCCGTTCAACAAATCGATCCGCTTGCAGAGTACCAGCACTTCATCGACGCCTACAGGTGAGTCTGCTGCAGCCTCTCTTTACTGCCCGGGCTGGTCACCATGGTAACCACCGCTTCCTCCTGCCCGCAGGTCTCCAGTGCCGCCCGAGGCCAGCGTGGAGTTTGACGCGTCTTTATTGGACGAGACGGATAACATCCCAGCCAATGAGATCCTGTGGAACACACTGACAGCAGACAGCTTACAGAGCATGTGAGCTCCTACAAAATAAAACTACTTCCTGTGATCATCGGTACAGTTCAGTGCCGTTTATTTACCTGTTGAACTAAACAGAGTCGGTTCAAACTAATTATCCAGACAGATTAAAAAGGTTTTATATCGAAGGAAACCTGATCGCATCGAGTCGTCAGCTGTCAGCCAATCACATCCAGTCCTTTGCTGTCAGCCAATCACATCCAGTCCTTTGCTGTCAGCCAATCACATCCAGTCCTTTACTGTCAGCCAATCACATCCAGTCCTTTACTGTCAGCCAATCACATCCAGTCTTGGACGGTTGCGTCTGGATTAGCATGACAGTTTACATTCTCTGTCATCGTGTGGTTAACCTCGCTAAGGTGGAGAACTGGGTTAAAATGGTTTGATTATTCAGGTCTCTGAGGAAACGCCGTCGTTTCTTCTCTACCAACCAGAGTAAACGGCTTTGTTCTGTCAGGTTGTCTTTGAAGACGGAGGAGCTGACGCTGACTCAGAAGAACCTACAAGAAAAGGAGACATTAGCCAACGACCTGGAGGCCAGGATCCAGACGAGTCAGCAGAGCGCCGAGAGGAAGAGCGAGTGAGTGTGAGGGGGCGGGGCCACCACACGTGTCTCCCTCTGTCTCCAGTCTCTTCACGGCGCTCTCTGTGTCTCCTCCTCCTCCTCAGCTGCGTCCTGCTGCTCAGTCAGAAACTGTCCCTCCTGGAGCTCCGTCACACGGTCCAATCACTGCGCAGCTCAGAGGCCTGCCTCCTTTCCCAGAAAGCATTGCTGGATGCCAAAATGGCCGCTGCAGTGGCTTCTCCACCCCCGCCGGCGCTGCCGGCGCTGCAGTACGAGGACGACACTCGTTCCGTCTCCTCCACTGTAAATGAAGACGTTTCTGAAGCAGGTTTTCTTCAGCAGTGTTTGTTTGTTTGTTTGTTTTTAGTAGTCAGCGCTTTCTTCGTTCCAGGACAAGGCGAAGGAGAAAAGCTCTCGGTTCGACACCCTGCGTCACTCGCTGGCTGGGATGATCCGATCTCCGAAATCCATGCTGGGCTCCTCGACCTCGGTGAGTCCATGTGGCCTCACTGCCACAGAAGGCAGGCGTCCTTCCCTTGATGCTCCAGTGACCAGGATTGTCGCTCCAGAACCTTCCTGGCGGTCTTGTTGTTTCCGGAGGGTCTCTTCCATATTTACCCTCCTGGTTCTGTTCTCTGTTGACTCGGACCGACGCCGTGCGTTTTCTTTCTTCCTTTGAGCAGCAGTTCTTCGATGTTATTCCCACGTCGGAGCGGCCGCTTGCAGAGCAGGAGTGGTACCATGGAGCCATCCCACGTACAGAAGCTCAGGAGTTGCTACGACAACAGGGAGACTTCCTGGTAAGGGAGAGCCACGGCAAACCGGGCGAGTACGTCCTGTCGGTGTTCTCTGACGACCAGAGACGACACTTCATCATCCAGTACGCCGACGTATGTATTCCCACCTGCAGTAACACAGAGACAGCTGAGGTCATAGGTCACCTGTCTGCCCAGAAACCAACCGTGGCTCCTCCCCCTCTCTGTCTCTCTCTCTCTGGTAGAGTCAGTACCGGTTTGAAGGGACGGGCTTCCCCACTATTCCTCAGCTCATCGAACATCACTTCTCTACCAAACAGGTCATCACTAAGAAGTCCGGAGTTATTCTGCTGAACCCTGTCGTCAAGGTAACCAGCTTACAAACAAACACGTCATTAATCCCAAAGATGAGTCAGAAGTTTTCCATTAGCAGGTTTTTATCTGAGGTTATGATGTTTAGCAGAAGGAGGTTTTATTCTGGAGACGCGTCCAAAGTTCTGCTGTAGAGCAGCAGACATGTTGGAAGTTTAGCAGAGAGTGAAACGCCGTTTGGTTGTTGTTAGTTTACAGGTAATAAGACTTTAAAACAATCTAAATCTAAAGGTTAAAGCTCCAGGTTTAATCCTCCTGACCAGTAGGTGGTGCTCTACTGTCCCTCTGCTCTCTTTCAAACCTCCAGTCGGACCCTTAGCCAGCCAGTTTCCGGGTCGGCTAATGCTAATGCTACGACATTTAACTCGCCTGTCCAGGAATGTGACCTCGTCCTACTTTTCCTTCCTTTCATGATGATTTTGGAATCAGAACCAGAAGTAAAAACTTCAATATTCTGGACCTTTGAAAAATCTGTAGAAGGATTATTGATATAAATCAGGTATAAATTGAAATATTAAAGTGCTGTTTATAGAGCTGGTGATACAGATTTAAAGCTTTACTACGATACTTTATGTAATTCTATCATAATAAAAAGAATGAGGACAGAAAAACGTCATCTGCTGACAAATAAACCAGGCTAAAAAATGAAGCTTGATTTATATCACTAATCATGAATCAGATCTAATTATATTATTTGAATTTGATTAAATAATATCAAATATTCTGACAATTGTTTAATT
Source organism: Jordanella pulchra (assembly GCA_034780135.1). Taxonomy (NCBI): domain Eukaryota; kingdom Metazoa; phylum Chordata; class Actinopteri; order Cyprinodontiformes; family Cyprinodontidae; genus Jordanella; species Jordanella pulchra. The sequence goes on along the minus strand of JAUZNJ010056755.1, from coordinate 14,540 downwards.
CTTTTTAGGCTGAAAACAGCAATAATGAATTTTTTTGTATAGATATTAAATCAAAATTATTTCCAATGCGTAAAATTTATGCTTAGCGACACGATAAACGTGCGATCTGAGACGAGCGACGGCTATCAGGCGGTTCTGTTCTTCTGGTTGACCTCGGATCAGAACCTACATCACAAGCGGAGCTTTTCTTGGATCGCGACTCAGACATGAAGTCATTTAGGAGTAGAAAAGATCTAGAACCTTCCTTGTGTGAATAAACCGGGTCGGAACCAGTTACTTACCGGCTTCTCTCCACTGTGAATAAAGCTGTGGGTTACCGTGTTAATGTGTAACATTCATGGTGATGCATCGCCTAGCAACAGTCCTGAACATCACTGATGAACAGGCAGCAAACAGGCGGGTTTTCATTATGGCTGAAAACTGGTTGGACCTGGAAATAACAGAAGACTGAAAAAAAGGAATTAAAACTAGAGAAGCACTCAGACCAAGCAGCTCATCCCCGACACACTGTGACCTCCAGCTTCACACCCGACCCAGGTCATCGTCAACGGTTATAATACGACACTTTTCGAATTATTTCCAACACAACCAAGCGCTGAGGAAAAGGTAACCTCCTTGGCAGAGTAATAAGGCAATTTTTGAGATATTTTCCCTTGTTTGGAGCAAATAAGTCAGACAGTTTGCTCAATAAATATGAGTTAACTTTATCAGTGGAGAAACTGTTTATAAACATCCCGCTGCGTGTTTGATGAAACTCTGAACCGAACGTCTGGATCCCTGGTACCCAGTTCATGCAGCCAGTCACTTATAAAAGCACCGTAAAGGAAGTGAACGTCTTCACCCATTAGGGTTGAGTAAAAATATTTATTAATTCATTCCAGTTATGTTTTTTATATAAATCACTATGGATTCAGAAAAGCCTCTGAACGGATGTCGTGACCAGCGGCTTCATTCAGAGCGTTTCTTGTCATACTGAAGACAGGCAGACAAGTCGAACAAATAAATGACTTCGCTGCTGCGTTGATGCAGCGGCGGCGCGGCTCCAGGACCAATCCATTACTTCCTGCCTTGTTTCTATGGTAACCTATCTTAGAAACACCCAAAAGTTAAAAGAATAAAAATCTTTCCAGCTGAACGACATCAGACCAAACGTTTCATCAACGTTTCCAAACAAAAGCAGTTAAAGGTTGTTTTTTTTTTCTCAGGATAAGAAGTGGATCCTAAACCATGAAGATGTGGTGCTGGGAGAGCTGCTGGGAAAGGTGACCTCACTTCCTGTTCGCAGCCACTTTCTTTACACATCCTTCATGTCCCTGAACGCCTCTTTGTCGGTCACCAGGGGAACTTCGGAGAAGTCTTCAAAGGAACGCTGCTGCGGGACAAAATGCCCGTTGCTGTGAAAACGTGCAAAGAAGATTTACCTCCAGAGCTGAAGATCCGCTTCCTGTCTGAGGCCAGGTGACTAAAACGTTTCAACCAATAAAAACCCCGAAGGAAAAACAGTTTTTAAAACACTTTGATGTCTGATTGGCTGCAGGATCCTGAAGCAGTACGACCATCCCAACATAGTGAAACTCATCGGTGTTTGCACTCAGAGGCAGCCCATCTACATCGTCATGGAGCTGGTTTCTGGTGGGTGGAGCTTTTGCTCGCTGCAGGGTTCTCATTGGTTGCTCCCCCAATAGTTATCGTTTGCTCTGGCCTCCCAGGGGGAGACTTCCTGTCATTTCTGAGAAAGAAGAAGGAGGAGTTGAAGGCGAAGCAGCTGGTTCGTTTTGCGGTGGATGCTGCAGCGGGGATGGCTTACCTGGAGAGCAAGAACTGCATCCACAGGTAGCTCTGCGGCTGACAGGTGAGCCTCCTCTGTTGCTTCAGCTGAGCGTGAACCTGTTCTCCTCAGGGACCTGGCAGCCAGGAACTGTCTGGTTGGAGAAAACAGCGTGTTGAAGATCAGCGACTTTGGGATGAGTCGGCAGGAAGACGACGGAGTTTATTCCTCATCTGGACTCAAACAGATCCCCATCAAGTGGACGGCACCAGAGGCCCTGAACTACGGTAACAGCTGCTTCATCTCAGACCCTGAACAGCAGAACGTCTGAAACATTTGGACGGAACTTTGTTCCATCGTTGTTAGAAGGAAAAAACATGTTTCGGAAATAGGAAATAAAAAAAATACAATCTAGAAACTTTAAGAAATGTTTTAGGTTTTGAGACTAACTTTCCTTTTTTCTCAGACTCTGATCTTTATTTAAACTTATTTTTGATATCTTATGTTTTTTATTTTACAGACGTTTAACTTTCAGTTTGTTTTTTTTTTTCCTTTTTTAGATTGAGCTTCACAAATTACATTAGTTTCTGTGTTTTACAGATCAGATTCATTTCCAGTTCATCCGAACGCTTGTCCTGCTGCTAACGTTCAGCCGACCAATAGAAATGCGTCTCTGCTCCTCACCTCATCCATTAAACGCAGTTTGAAAAGGATGCGATTTATGAAACTCAACCTGAAAAAGAGAAGTGTAAAAAAAAAATATATGATCTATAAAAATAAAAAAAGAATAAAATTTGAAAACCTTAAATCTGTATAAAAATAAAAAAGGTTGAAAAGATAAAATTTAAAATCTATAAAGAAAATGAAACGATAAAATGGAAACTATAAAATCTGTAAAAGAAAAAAACATGAAACTGAAATCTGTTAAAGATGAGGAAGAAATTAGGAAAAGAAATCTATAGAAAAATTCTCCCCCAAACCTTTTTTTATTAAAACATTTTTCGTTTTTTTTCATTTCCGGATTGAATTTTTTTTACATTAACGGAACCTAATTCGCTATCAGAGCAGCAGATATCTGTCGTCTCTGATTGGCTGCTGACTGTGTCTCCTCTCTGATTGGCTGCTGACTGTGTCTCCTCTCTGATTTGCTGCTGACTGTGTCTCCTCTCTGATTGGCTGCTGACTGTGTCTCCTCTCTGATTGGTTGCTGACTGTGTCTCCTCTCTGATTGGCTGCTGACTGTGTCTCCTCTCTGATTGGCTGCTGACTGTGTCTCCTCTCT
>JAUZNJ010056755.1:0-11390 GCA_034780135.1 Jordanella pulchra | reverse complement strand
CTGTGTCTCCTCTCTGATTGGCTGCTGACTGTGTCTCCTCTCTGATTGGCTGCTGACTGTGTCTCCTCTCTGATTGGTTGCTGACTGTCTCCTCTCTGATTGATTGGCTGCTGACTGTGTCTCCTCTCTGATTGATTGGCTGCTGACTGTGTCTCCTCTCTGATTTGCTGCTGACTGCGTCTCCTCTCTGATTGGCTGCTGACTGTGTCTCCTCTCTGATTGGCTGCTGACTCTGTCTCCTCTCTGATTGGCTGCTGCAGGCCGCTACAGCTCAGAAAGTGACGTGTGGAGTTATGGGATCCTGCTGTGGGAGACCTTCAGCCTGGGGGTGTGTCCCTATCCGGGAATGACCAATCAGCAGGCTCGAGAGCAGGTGGAGAAAGGTAAACCGAGGCGTTGATATCATCCAGTCGTTTGTATGACAAGGAGAAGCTAACTAGCGTTACGTTGGAAACGTTTTTTATGGTTGCTAGGCTACAGGATGTCGTGTCCTCAGCGTTGCCCTGACGAGGTGTACAAAGTGATGCAGCGCTGCTGGCAGTACAACCCGGAGGACCGGCCCAAGTTCTCCGAACTGCAGAGGGATCTCGCCGCCATCAAGAAGAAGTGAGTGGAGGAGGAGGCCACGCCCTCAGCAGCGGAGTGGGTGGGGCCTGTTCAGGAAGTGATGTTACACAAGTGGTCTTAGTGCACAGGTGCTCAAGGGTGTCGTCACCTAAGAAACGGCCGACGAGTCGTAAACAAACACCCAGAAAAACTGCAAAACCAGATGGAAACACTGCAGTGGAGAAAAAACGTTAAAACGTTGCTTAACTGAACAAAAACCGCAGGATCTGAACATGATGTTTCAAAATGTTTATTTTTACACAAACTTTTGTTTTTTAATATACACAGAATGTAAAGAAAAGCCACTAAGCCCCGCCCCTCAGCATCAGACGTCTTCCATCCTAAAACTCTTTCCTGTTTCTTTTACCTTAAGTTCTCCTTTATTTATTGTTTTAATTTGTTTTTATTTACAACAGCCAGCTGTCAGTCACCTCAGGCCCCGCCCAGTCTGTCTTTGACTAATAAAGTTTCTACTAAAAGGGTCGTCATGGTAACTGAGAAATCATGACTCCTGGTTGGTCGTCATCATTTCCTGCGCCTGTGTGATGGACGGAGCTGAAATGAGCTCAGAGCGCCACCTACTGTCTGAGTAAATGAACTCCAGTGTTTTGTTTTCAGCACTAATCTTTTGTTTTTTATAAACTTGTTATAAAGAATTTGTATCATTTATAATGAAAATAAATCATATGACTGTAACAAGCTCGTCTGGTTTGTTGAAGTTAATGGTAGAAGGGAGGAAGGTTGTTCTCACACCAGGAAAGACTTCTGCTTCTACTGGTTGTTCAGTCAAGTAACTATCAGACATGATGTCCTGTGAACACAAACCGCTGTGTGTTGGACTGTAGGTGAACGCGTGATTAAATAGTTTACTCCACAAAAAATAATTCAACTCCAAGTCAAATATATTTCTGTTAAAAACATGAGAGTGGTAGCATGTAAGTTTGAGTCCTGCTCCCCCTACAGGACCGTTTGAAAATAGCACTGACTGCTTCTAGCTTCTCACTAAGCAGCTGAAAGCTGTAATTAATCACATGTCTGAAGAGGTTGGTAGTGCTGCACGTTATCTAATGTGGACTAATGTCCTGCAGCCTTTAGGGTGTTTTCACACCTGCAGCTTTAGCTTGACTGAAATTTAGATTAAAAAAAGAGGCACCCCAACTGATACATGCTGATCTGAAAATAATTGATATCAAATGAAGCTAATACTTGGGTCAAAAATGACTGTTGCTTTACAGCCTCTTCATATGAATAAAAAAAAACGAATTAGATGTTATTTGATCAACTTTTACAGAAGGTGAAAAGTCAGCATCATCCTCTGGGTGAAACCCTTAAGTTTCAACACCGACAGCCCCAGTAATGGCTTCATCTAGCAAAGAGACACAGTTAAACAGATGAGCTGTGAGCCAGCTTTGGGTCTAGAAATAGATTTCCAGACAAAATTTCTGTCGGAAACATAAACATTTTCTAAATATATTTGGGATTTTTTAACTGATGCGATCAATGCTGTGAAGATAAAACATTAAAATATTTTGGCTCCCCACTAGAAAGATCGTGTGGGAAGCCAATCAGAGCAGCTGGGTTTTAAATATCTGAGCAGATTTTCCTCCTCTACCATCGGCTCCTTATATTAGCAGAACGTCACACTGCAGCAAAGTGCTTTTGGTTCTTCTGACAAGCAGACATTTATCTTTATATAGGTCTATGCTAACAAGTCTCATTTGTATGTAGCTCCTGCTGCTTCCTGGGCATCATTGCAAACTGCTGCCACCTGCTGGTGTCAGGTGGTATCAAAACAATCAGAACACACTGTTCTGATTATGATTCATTAATCATAATTGATGACATTTTTTAGTATCACAGGACCAGGTCAACACATCCGTTTCCATCTCTTTCAAAGCATCTTTGATTCATCCAAAAGAGACTTTTTCACTATCTGGGAATTAAGTAGTGATATTTATGGTCTAAATCACAAGATGTTGCCCAAAGTTTATTTTTGTGAACCCTTTGCCAGAAGGAGCCGTTGAAAGTCTGCCATGTTTTATTATTCGTTTTATTTTAGCGTGGAGCTGCTCGAGACGCGGCGCAAACAATCAGTTCAGGCATTCGGCCTCCGAAGGTCTTGGTCTCTGTTCTCCTTGGTCTTGGTTGGTGTGGTTTTAAATGCTGTGTGCGTATCATAGCAATCTCTAAAACCCTCAGCGCCGATTCTGTGCCTTTTTCTGGAACTTGTTAGATTTGAGTGAATCTGCAGCAGGAATTAAACAACCTGCAGAGTTTAATTAAAGGCTGTAAAAACTATTCCAGGTCTTTACATTAATAAACATGTCTATGATGTGAACAACCTGTAAATAAGGTCAAAGATCTTCCCTAACTTTGGTGTCAAGCTTGTTTTTTTTGTTGTTGTTGGGAATCGAACATCTTCTAGATCAACAGGAACCATAAAGCCCAGTTTAATGGACAGAACCAGTCAGAAAAAGCTCGACTTGCTACAGTATTAAAGGGAGGGTAGAAACTAGAGATGCAGCGATCAGGGTTTTGGCAGATACCAACTCAGTATCTGCTGATCCCAGTAATGCCGAATGCTGCGTCAAACCTTCAATATTAACCTGGATACGGTTTTAGTCTCTGCTTTGTGGAAATCAAACTGGGAGGAGCCAGAGGTATTATTACCGGGTGTCGTGGATCTTTGAGCACAAAACAAAACACTTCCAGATGTTTTTATTATGAAATAATTTAATGTTTATTCATCCAGATTGTCCCCAGAAACAGAACCCTTCACATTTTCTTCATCAGCTTCACAGAAAAATAAAACTATTACAAAAATACATTTCCCAGAATTCCCTTTAACACGACGACAACAGACCTAACTCCCACTCACACAGTGTCACCACGGAAACACACACATATTCACTGCAATGGTTGCCGTCGCTGCGGGACGGTCTCAGTGTTTCTGACCCAAATGGCTTTTATTGTGAAATCCCTGATGGTCTGCGGTTCAGCCGATTCACTCGATCTGCACGCGGAACGCGCCGATCTCCATCGGACGCAGTGCAGCGACATGAGCCGCCTGGTCGGCAGAGTCAGGCTCGTCGTGGTCGCGGAGCAGAGTGAAGCCGGAGCGGCGCAGCGAGCGAAACCGCAGCGGAGAGAAGAGCTTGTCCAGGTTCACCTGCAGGGAGGGAAGGCAAACAAAAAAACACATGAAGGGTTAAATAACAGCAGGAAACCCACAGATGATCAAACATCTGGACGCTGACCTCCTCATGTTCACTCCATGTGCACGTAGGAAGGGGGTCGGGGGCGGAGTTGCAATCAAAACCCTTCCTGTGGATGAGGAGGGCCACTTCCTGTGATGGACTTCCAGCTTCCTGTTCACAGAGTGAGTTAGAACAAAGATCAAAATGTTGAAGAACTGGAGCTCAGTTCAAAGAGCAGAAGGAGAAACAACAACCGGATCCAGAAGAACATCTGTTAGGATCCAGCAGAAGGAAGAAGAACCAACAGTGGGAATAAAGACCCTGAAGCCAAAGATCAGCAGGAAGCAGCAGAGGCATCACTCTGCAGCTCTTCTGAGAAGAAACTTCAACAGAGTGAGACCTCTTCCCTCCCGCTGATCGGATCAGATATTAAATATGGAGGAACAGAGAAACTGATCTGATTCATGGAAACAGACTTTAAATTGTCCCACAGAGCAACAGCGCCCCCTCTGTTGAACTCAGTCACTACAGCCGGGGTTCCTGACTAACAAGGTGTTCGTGGAAGGAAGTGACCTCAGCTCTCACCTGTTGGTCCTCCAGGGTCCTCAGGTTCAACAAGTGGACGTCACACGGCAGAGAGGAGCGGAGTGGCTGGAAGGGGCGGAGCTTTGGGAGCTGGCTGTTGCCCGGGGCAACCATGGTGATTGGAGGGTGAGAGAGGGAGAGGGAGGCCAGGTGGGCGAGCAGAGACAGGTGTTGAACAGAGGCTCCGCCCACTTCCTGCTGGATAAACAAAGTTTATTAATTAGAGGTTGAAATAATTTTTTTATAAAGGAGGAGCAGCTGAAGGTCCTTCAGAATAAACGAAGTCTTCATGAGCTGCAGGAGTTTCTGCTTGATTCAAGGTTCTCAGTCCTGAAACACCTGGAACTCTGCGTTTCTCTTCACAGTTTGTCTTCTGCATTTAACCCACAACCCTGAGGGAGCAGAGAGCAGCACCTGGGAGCCATCGCTGAACAAATGACCACATTACAGATTGAATGCTGTTGTTGTTTAATAACTTTCCATGTTAGTCTTTATAAAAAACGTGCATTTTTATGTTATAATCCCCCCATTTATTTATTAGTTGTACTTTATCACCAAAGCAAATTCCTCAAACACTAATTATCAGAAGTGGGAGACGTTGAAAGTTATTTGATGACATATCAGATCACATAAATCAATATGATTACAGTTTAACTAATAAAACTACAGAGGTTACATCGTGTTCCTTCCTTCCTTTATATTTTCCCATCATTGCTCTCAGCTGCTGTAACAACATGGAGGTCATTTCTAAGCAGATCCGTCCTCATGTGGTCAAAGCTCCCAGACCCACCATCTGTTGTGGATGAGCGTGCAGAGTGACGGAGGTCATTACACTGACTGCTGATTGGCTGTTGGTTGATGACGGTTCTAATGAAGGGTCACTGTTGGTTTGCAGAACCGCAGGGATCAGAGCAGGTTCTGCTAACTCCTCGTTCCTTCGTTAGAATCCAGATGCTAACGGCTAATTTAAGGCTAACTGAGGGCAGGGGGAGTGTGATCTAACCCGTTACCATGGTAACGTGCTCTATGATCACTCGGTGGCTCGATGAACCGGTGCCGCTGTTCACACAGGTGAGAACATCAAGAAAACAAATGAACCCCTGAATGTGTAAGCCCCGCCCCAGACTCTGACTCCACCCACAATAAGACACGCCCTCTCCTTACTTTAGCTCCGCCCCTGCGGTCCTCCAGCAGCAGGCGATACAGACTCGCCGTCAGCTTGTTGTCTGTGACCCCCTGACCGAGGCCGCGGTTATCGTCCTGCTGCAGCCGCCGGTCCAACACCAGCTCCAGCTCACCTGGACAGAAGAGAAGAAAAGTGTTTGTTCTTCTAACGACGTTTCATTTCTCCTGGCAGAGTTTGTTCACACTGAGCGTGAAAACGATGCTGTTTTTTTCAGGTTGGCTTCACCTTTCACCTCGATCACCGACAGCAGGAACGCAGAAAACTCCCTGAAGTCTTTATTGAACTGCTTAGACCACATTAAAGTCTGACTGGTCCTGAACTTTTTACATTTTAACCAGAGGTTATGGTGTTTGGAGAGAATCGCCCCTCTGACTCCGTACCATAGACCCAGGAACCCGGAGAATCCGGGTTTTAAGGTGGACAGTGATTTTAAACTGGAAAAGCAAACTGGAGCAGTTTTTCTTTTATCAGTAAAGATGATTTGGTAAAACTAAAACCGGACTCCATGTTGGTGCCTCCAGTCTTGTTTTCTTGTTGTTGCTTGTTTTCTCACTGATTAAATGAAAATAAGATCTTATCCCTCCTGTTCAGGCCTCGGTCCGATGGCTGCCTCGGTATTTTGTTTTTAAGTACCTTAATGACCTTTCCTCTTCTACCCCTCGCTGGCTTTTAACACGTTTTGTTATTTTCAGCACTTTGTTTTCAGCTGCCGGCTGTTTTAAAGCCCTGTGCGAATAAAGCTGAGGATGATGATGATTCATCCTCAGTTTCTATCTGGTTCCTCTTGTCCGTTTAACTTCACTCAGCAGACCTTGATTTTACCGAGTCGGTAACGGTTCCTCATGTAACATAGAACAACGGCGCCAGCGTCCCTGGGTCCTCCAGAGACGACCACCTGCTCCAGGAACGTCTGACTGATGGAAACCTTCGTCTCTGCTGCTTTACTGAACATTACAACCACATCCAGTCCCTGATTGGTTAACTGCAGTGACATTCTCACTTATTTATGATCTCAATCAAAAGGTGTTCTTTGCATCATCGGCCTTTGATTCTCTGCAAGTTGTTCCTTCATATCAGAATAACCCAGAAATGAGCGTTTCATTCACATTCAGCGTGAACGCATCCAAAGTGGTTCTCTTCCTTTTTTCTTTAAAGGCATTTTATAAATCCTGTTTTCTTTGTGAGACAATAACTGAAGAGACGTCCTGAACAAGCCGTCCATATATGGACTTCCTTCACACGTCTGAGGGAGAAGGTTCGTGCAGCGATTAAGTTTTAATGGTGACTAGAGTCAAAATTCTGTTTGATGAATCAGCAAAAAAGCCTCGGAACCAGAAGCCTCTTCTGGATGCTGGACTCACCTGATCGCAGCGACGCCACCGCCTGGCTCTGAGCTGACAGCAGCGAAAGACGACTGGTCGAGTCCTGGAGGAACGACGATGACGTCATCGGGTAAAAGTTGGCCTGCAGGGGGAGCTTCTCTAAGGTGCGGCGCTGCTGCATCTGCATCAGTGACCAATCAGACGTCAGCAACAAGCCAAACAGTCACAAGAAGTAATTCTCTTCACTTCCTGCCTGTTTCTGCTAGAATAGTTTTGAAATGTTCTTATTAAAAGCTTAAATCTTCTGGCTGCTCCTGATTTTAGTTTTGTCCTGATCGAGCTCTGCTGCAGGGGGACTGGTGACCAGGAGCGTCTGTCTCCTTCTGTAAGCTGTGCCAGAACTCACAGAGGCCCAATATCCTGCAAAATGAGCCTTTTTTATGGTTTTAATATTTCTAAAATGTTCATTTGGCATCAAAGACTTCATATAAGAGTAATCCTGGACACTAGTTTGTCTAATCTGCAGCAGAGATCAACCCATACAGGTTGTTTAAGGCCGATGTCGATTATTTTGACATCAGTCTAGCCGATCCTGGACATGTGCTGCTGATATTTTTGGATCGATTCCTGAAGCCAATATTGCTTTTTATTCCTCCATTGATATGATAAAAATGAAACAGTCACAACAAATTTGACATAAATATCAATTTTAACAAAAAAAGAAGAAAAACAAAAAAACAGCTTCATGTAGTTTATTCAAATGAAAAGCCAACAGTCTCTTCCAGCTCGGAAAAAACACTATAAAATTATTTAGATTTCATAAAAGAATAAATATTTCCTCGTGCAAAAGGCAATATTCCATCATCTCTTTGCCTTAAGTTGAGTTTGGATGGAATAAAAAAACTGATATTGGATTTAATGAATTTTAATCTTTTAAAAACTCGTCTGTTGAGATTTTATGTGGTATTTTTATTCCAATCTTCACCACTTTGGTTATAAAGCTCAATATAAATAATATTTGAATTGTTTGCTTGAATTCATCAATAACTCCTGGAAATAATCAGTGATTTATTACATCACATTAGAGGAAGCTCCTGATTGGTCAGACTGACGGTCAAAGCTGATAAATCAAGAAACAGTAAAAACCTGGAATCCATTAAGGTCGGTAAAGAAACGGTTGCCGCTAGCAACGTCGCTGATCAGTCGCATGACCAGTTCCTTGTTGGTCTCGGACCTGATGTCAACTGTGTTGGAGATTTCCAGGGATTTCCCAGCATGCCCTGCAACACAATGGAGGCTCTTATAGTGAAAATACTGAGGAACAAAACAGCACCAGAAGTTTCTTTGTGTTTATAAAAACTGGTACCGTCCAGGTGGTAGAGCCGCACTGTGTGTGTGAAATGTGGGAAACAGGAAGTGATGTCAGAGAAGACTGGGCCTCTGGTTACCCGGATGAGGGGGGGCTCAGAAGATGAGTAGGCCTGCAGTGAGTGAAATAAATCAGAGAAACCAAGGAGAGGGAGAGAAACGCTCTGGTTCGAAGGCTCACCTGAGGCCCCTCCCCCCCCGGCAGGAATAAATAGGCTCCGCTCTTTTCTCCTGAAGTTCTGGTTCCGTACCACAGGAACTGAACCTGGACCTGACAGACGAGGCCAGACGACAGGCGGAGCTTCTGTTCCCCAAAAACAAACGAAAACTTTCACATTGATCAACAGCTTCCTTTAATCAGGCTTTTATTTTGAAGAGTCTGACCTGCAGCAGCCCAGTTTCTGGGGAGCTCCATATCTGAAGGTGCTTGTTTCTGAGGGAAAGAGGTGTGTTGACTTCAGCTCCTTCGAGCCGAGTCATCTGGAAGTGCTCGGACTGGACTGTTGGCGGGTTGCCACGGCGATGAACGATGTAGCGTGCCCGAGGGGCGGAGCGGCCAGGTTCTTTGATCACATGATACACAACAAGCGACAGAGGAGGAAGTTCAGCAACAAAGGAGAGCTGGAAGGAAGAGAGGAGGTTAAAGAAAGCGGCTGTGATCAGAAAATAAATCGATCAACAAGTCATTTATCACCTGAAAGGCCTTTGAGGACACTTTGCTCGGCTCCTCCCACACAGCAGAGATCTGAGCTGCTAATGGTAAACCTGTTTCTGCTTCAACAACACGAGCATCTGGAGAATCAACAACGAGGTTGATGACAGTCGTCTGAAGTTGCTCCGTTGGGTTAAACACCACCAGGGATCTGCAAGGAGCAGCAATAATAAATACCTCAGCCTGAAACTACCTGGATGTTCTGATGTGATTTTACTAGACTCTGTCCTGCTGTTCACCTGGGCTCATCACCAAGAGTCAGTGTTGTCTTCTGAGGCAGGGTGTCCTGTGCGGATATCGTCTCACTCTGTAAAATGTTGACAGCCACAGAAATGATTTTCCATATGGTTCATTGGCTCAGCTGGGTGAAGGTGAGCACCCAAAGCAGCAGCCAGAAATAATGAAGCTCCTTCACCCGACTTCTCCACAAAGTTTGACCCTTGGAAACTTAGAGAATCATACAGTTGTCATCTATAAAACACAATCTTTAGTTATTAAAAAAGACACATAAATGTTAGGTCACCATTTCCAAGAAGGATTTTGATTGGTCTTTATGGTAGTGGCTCTTGTCCAATAGCAGCAGCCAGTGGGCGGAGCTCAGCAGCACCTGGCGAAGGTTCATGATGGCGTGAAACAACCTGCAAAGAGAAACCTTTATTAATCAACAGAATAAACACGAATCTTTCTTCTTGTAACAAAAACAGGCTGACAAATGTTGATTTAAACTGTGCAGCCTTATTTCAGCTGTTTATGGCCCCCTCTGCCTAGTTTAAGGGGGCAGAGAAGAGCCTGGATGCCGACTTGGTCACTTATCTGTTACCTGATCAGTCTTGTCAGAAATAATGAAGTGCTGGTTGAGTGAAGATTACAAAGACCCTTAATTAATGTAAGTTGGTAGAAACTAGGAGGAGCGTCCTCCCCCGAGGTCAAAGGTTAGGGGGACATCTGGCTCAAGGACCCTGGAAGGTCAGTAACAGAGCCACAATGTGCCTAGCTTCCCAGAGAAACAGGCTAATGCTAAACCTGCTAACAATATGAGGCAAGAAATAATGCTGACTAGTTCAAAAACATGCCAGCTGTAAAATACAAAGTATGCTAATAAATGCCTAAAGATAAGCAAACAAAAGCCAAAAATGTTCAAACGTTCTTGTAACAGGTTGGTCAGTCTAATAAAAGGTTGACAACATGCAAACCACTAGAAAACAAGACGCTAACAAGATAGTTTTAATAGTGTATCAACAAGCTAAGACTTAACTAACATCAAGTTATAATAGTTAAAAAAAACATCAAAGTAACAAGATAAAATAACAAAAGAAACCACGCAAACACAATCTTAAAAACATGCTAAGAGGCTAATGACAGGCAAACATGTTAACACTAACAAAAGGACTAGCTTAGCATGTAGCCGAGGATTATAAGACAATATGGAAAAAAATAAATGAACTACATAAAATGCTAATAATAATAATGATGGAAGTTAATATTAAAAGCTAAAACTAATAGAACTGATGTGATGGAGGGTTAATACTAAAAACAAACTGCTGACATTAGTTGTGGAGTTACCTCTCAGCGTTTTCCATGTTGACAGAATCTTTAAGAGTGCGGCGGGAAAAAAAGGACAAAAACAGGCTAATGCTACAATAGGCAACACAAGGCTAAGAGTGCAGCAAAAATGTCTTTAAGAAAACATTCATCAGAAAAGTTCATTATCCTAAGATTAGTGTTATAAATAACATATTACAAGCTTTGATCGTGTCTCTTAGCAAATATGCTAAATTCAATCGGTTTATCCCTCTTGTAGGTTTTGAATAGTATTTTAAATATGTACATTATGTTTTTAAATATAATTTAAGACTACAACTTGTGTGTGGGTGAAAGGAAGAGCTTGGAAAAAAATTGTCAGAGTTAAACTTTTTTCTGGGGCTGTTTCAAAACTGAATGAATGATTTGGTCCATGTAGACCTGATCCTCCAAAGGATGCAAAAACCATGAAAGCTGCAAGCGATTAACTGGTCTTTGCTTCTACAGTCATCAGCGCCCTCACCTGAGTGACCTCTGCTGCTTCGCAACCATGCTGTCACGAAGCATAGAAACATGAAGCCAATGGAACTTTTTGTATTTTTACGATAATTCAGCTTGATATAAAAAGATAATAACTTCCAAACATACACTACAGTAACGCATTGGGATGAGGTAAAATAAAACTTTTACTTCAGCCAGGATAAATTGCATAACAAAAGATTTAAGTACGCCACAAAATAATATGTTGATATTATCCGACTGAATCGTGTGTAACTTCCACTAGGGGTTGAATCAATTAGTCGACTAGTCGACTCTGGACGTCTCGCGACTTTTTACATTTCATGTCGACTAGTCGCAGTCATGTGATTGCCGGTGGTGACAGCCTGTGCTGA
>JAUZNJ010056744.1:0-28863 GCA_034780135.1 Jordanella pulchra | reverse complement strand
GGGGCAGTCTTGACATTTTTTTCCCTAATGGTCTATTATTGAAAGCAAGTATATGTCTTGTTACTTACTCATGTTGCACCCCTACAATATTAATAATTCATCCCAGCTCTAAGGCATGATCTGTATTGTGGGCTTAGCCTTAAGCTTGTCAATGTTTTTTGTCTGTACAGAAACAAGAAGCAACCAAGATCATTCAGGATGAAAAATATGTACTTAAATTACATGATATAAGCATTACTTTGTACACAGCAGATCTGAGCGCCAGCGTCTATCGAGGCAAGGTGGTGTCAGTTGTGTAAAAACTGTGCAATGCAAAATTCCATCTCAACTGAAATAAAGTTTTGATAATCAAAAATGATTTTATTTTTTGTTTTGTTTTTTTTTAATTTAAACATGCAGTTAAAAAAAAATAAAAAATCTCAGACATTGACTGAAAGGCTCATCATCATCTGCTAATCCGCAAAGTACATTAAGATTATCTGATAATTTCAGTAAGGGTGTCCCGATACAACTTTTTCATTTCTAATATGATGCCTATATTGCAGCTGTGAGTATTGACCAATACCAATATTGACCCAATACCATATCATCCAAAATCATACTTATTTTAACTATGTTTTTTGTGAGATGTTAGAAAAAATTTGATCAAGTGATAACACTCAGAAAACAGTAAACAATAACAGGTAGGTTATAAGAGTAACTGACTGATGCATTATTAACTAATGAATGACATACATTTTGAACAGAAGTAGATAGAAGTGTAGAGCTTCTATCAGCTTACTTATATCAGAGATTGCAGATGCAGGCCGATATGTTTCTATATTCAATTTTTGGCTCATATCAGACTGATTTCCAATGTTAATATCGGATCAGGACATCCCTAAATTTCAGATAATTTGGATGCCAAGTGGAAAAAAGTTTCAACTACAGGTCATAGTTGTTTTCCGAATAAAGGAGTCACATAAGCTGACATGTTACTCATGGTTTTAGCCAAAACAGCGTCTTGACTGGGTGATTTATTTTGAAGGACCCGTCTCCCGTCAAAGTTTAAAATGTGTTAAGGATGAATATTTGCCCCTTTTAATGCAACTCAAGTAATTAATCATATGTGTTTCTCTAAATATCTTAAAATGAATAACCCAGCTGCAGCGTATGGCTCCTGCACCTGCTGCTGGGCTGGTCAGTCATTATCGGGCGCCTGTTTTTTCCCAGCAGGCCAGCTAACGGATAAATAAGCTAGCGAAATTGCTCAACATGAAGCAGAGACCGAGCTAAGACAGAACTGACCCTTAAAATAAGGATAAAATGATAGAATTTCTCAAACCTTCATAAAAAGGAGCTGTCGTCCAGCTGAAGGTGGACCGAGTCTGACTCAGAGATAAGGGAGACAGCTACTGTTTGCCTGAAACGCCCTGCTGATGATGTGACGGGAGCAGAGGGTTTCGCTGTAGCAACGCGAGAGTCGCGACTTCCTTCTGTATGGTTTGTTTTTAAGTGAAATCGAGGTAAATAAAAAATCCCAAGGCGTTGTAATGTTAAAGTTTTACAATTTCTTTTGACTTTACATGTTTAAATCAAATGAATTACGTGCAGTATCGCCAGTTAAAACTTCAACGGGATCTATATGGACTACAAATCCCAGGTTGATGGTGACCTATGACGTACAATTTGTGTGCCAGTTTTTACTGTGTTCGAGTGGATTAAAAAATAAGGTATGTGCTAGTTTATAACTATTTCATAAATAAAAATTAAAAACATTCTATTTTTTATATTGGGTGCAAGGTAACCACTTTTACAATATGAATAATCGGGATTTGTTTGCTATAAATACAACATGTCTCGCAGTAATTTGTTTGCAAACGGTACCTGAAATTGGTGCTAGCTAACATGATCTCGCCTGTTTACTGTGTGTATACCTGTCCTCTTGGATTCGTTGTTTTTAGTATTCTTGACATTTATTTTCGTACTAACAGTAAGCCCAAATACGCAGGTAGTACCACCTATGTGTCTGACATATTATGTTTAGTACACCAATGTCCTGCTGAAAAGGTAAAATTGATTCCAATAAGATCTTTTACCGTGACAACTGTAGTATATGAAAAGTGTTAAGACGACTGTGTCATTGATTTGCTAGTGTCAAAATGATTCGCCACTTTGAGTTCAGAATCAGCGAGTTTTTAGCGTCAAATTGACGATTCGTTAAAAAACAAACATAAGAAAAAACAAAGCAAATTGTTTTTGTTGTTGTTTTTCCAGTAGGTCAAATGTATGAAAACTATGCTATCACTATTTTTTGTCTCTAAATTGATTAACTAATAACTGATACTAAAATTAGCTTAAAAACCCCCTCAGCCTACTTTGGAAATGGTTTGTAGGGGACTGCATGTCTGCAGTCAAAGTCCCTCAAGCACAACTATTGCTTAAAAAGGCAAACAAACAAAATTCACAAAGGACATCTTCCTGATTATCAAATAAGCTAATTTTGAACATGAGTTACATTAAGTAAGTGCTGTTTAGCATTGTCATTGTTTGTGAGGAAAACATGGCTTATTTGACAATGAGGTATTTGTAAACCTAATTCATGTTAATGTTTTGTGGAAACATCGTTGGAAAAAGTATGACAAGTAACAATTCAATGAAAGCTCTTAGCTCTATAAAATTTAAATCTAATCTTGCAGAGTTTATAGTTTTCATTATAGATGATAAATTGTAATGATAGCAGGGGATTAATCTACAATTATTATTTATACAATGATACTTCCATTTTCCTACTATATTCGCCATACACTGCTTTTAAATATTGAAAGACTTTTTCGTTTGTTTTGTTTTTTTAATGGTGTGGTTGTAAAATTTACGGGTAACCTGAATTTTGAGTATTTATTGGCTTTAAGCCATAATCAATACCATTAACAGCAATAAAAGCTTGAAATATTACTGTGTGTTAAGTGAATCTATTCATATTTTAACAATATTCAGATTAATTTAAATCATCCTACATTTGTCTTTATACAGATTGCATTGGTTATGAGCTTCTTAAATGCATTCATTGAGGAGGAAACATTTCTATCTCCTAGGCTGTCTAAATCTTTGCAACTCTCCTCCTTTTGTTAGTCATCATGGTGATGAAGTCAGCAGCTGAGGATGATGATTCTGGCTGGGTGCTGGGCTTACCGGAAAAGATGAAGAACAATGCTAACTGGGTTGATATCACTCATGAGTTCAAGAGTGCTTGTAAAGGTAAATTGTTTTAGTGTTATTATTTAACTGTTATGCATGATCTAAAATATATCCTGATCATCACATTCCTGTTCTTTTCCTTTATTTTTGCAGAGTTGAACCTTGGAGAATTGCTTCACGATAAACTGTAAGCATGAGGAAAAATTTATTTAAAAAATATTATTATATTTATTTATTTATTATTATATTTATTATATATAATTTATTGCTACACAACTTCTCAAAAAATATCCTCCAATATAAAGTTACCAGTCCTGGAAAGATTATTTGTTGTTTCTTTGTTTTCCTTAGCATGTTTCCTTTCCATGTCATTTTAAAACTGCCTTTGGACTTACCTTAATTCTTCAGAAAGCAGACAGAGTGAAATTTCTTTTCTCATGCAGGTTTGGCTTATTTGAGGCCATGTCTGCTATTGAGATGATGGATCCTAAAATGGATGCAGGGATGATTGGAAACCAGGTCAACAGGAAGGTGCTTAATTTTGAACAAGCAATTAAGGTACAGTAGTAGAAAAAACAAAGGCAGATTTTCGGCCACTCAGCTTACACATGTACATAAAACATGCTTTTGTTTTACTTCTTAATTATCCCTTTTTTACTTCCATTCCAGGAGGATGCCATCAAGGTGAAAGATCTAAGTCTGCCTGAACTCATCGGAATCATTGACACTTGTTTCTGCTGTTTGGTGAGGGTTTTTTTATGGATTGTTTTTGTTAGGTTGCCTCTTTAAAGGGGATGTCTTTCTATTAAAAGAGGTCATACTGTATTACTGAGGTTGTCTTATATTGTAGTTATTTACTTGTAAATTCCTCTGAGGTAACCTTTAACAAAACGGTTTTACTCTAAAGATACTTCAACCATGGGCTTGAGTATTTTAATAATGTACGTAGAGCTTCATAGCAATGCATTTGAACAGTTTTTTTTATAAGTGTAATAATCATGCATTATATATTTCTAGTATATTTTGGTTTCTTTGTTGTTTGTTTGTTTTTTTGTTGTTGCTTTTTAACAAAGGAATATTCATTTATTTTTTATTAAGTCATTTTCTAAATAGTTTGGAAGTACACTTTTTGTCCCAAATATAAACATGGACACCAACCCTGATGGACCTCATTGAAATTCATTAGTTTGGTAACTCTAACTTTGATTTTACATGTTCCTTCAATTTACGAACCTGTTCACATCTTTGGTTTAGGGTTAGCATCTTGGAAGCTTTATATTTGCTTCCCTTATCTAAAGTATAGCCAGTTTCCCTCGTCCTGTAGGAGCAGATGTTTTAACAAGCTGTCAAAAATGATCAGCTCAGTTGAATGGATATTAGTTGTTTAACAACAACCAGAACAAAGCAAGTTTCTAAACCCTACATTTTCAGGCTTGAAAGGAATTTGCAGCAACCCACTTGGGTGGGACAAAAGCTAAAAAAAAAAACAAATAAAAAAAACGGTTTCCTGGCCACAGTAAAAAGTGGTACATTTGTAGGCCTTTAACCCTTAGACCACTGTTTTATTTAGCAAACACTGCAGCAGGATGCTAGGACTTTGTTTTCCTACAGTCCCAAAGTTGCTGTTTGGAGAATTTTTGTAAATTTATTCCTATTTGTTTAATTTTTCGCTCAATGTGGATTAGAGAAAATAAACTAATCTAAATCTGACTTGTAAAACTAAATGTTGTTATTGAATCCTTTTAAAGTTCTTTGTTTTTAATACCACTCAACTATTATTTAAAATAATAAATAACTAAAATTTCTTCCTAATGAGTTTATGCAGAATTTTTTATCAGACCTTTTATTTCTTATGCTTTAGACTGAAACAAATACAGCAAACTCTGCCCTCATATGTGTTTGATTTTACACGTGTTTCCCCAGATAACATGGCTGGAGGGTCACTCCTTGGCTCAGACTGTGTTCACCTGCCTCTATGTCCATAATCCTGACCTCATTGAAGAGCCGGCGCTCAAAGCCTTCGCCCTGGGGTTACTCAAAGTGTGCGACATCGCACGCGAAAAAGTCAACAAAGCAGCTGTGTTTGAAGAGGTGAGCTGCTGTCTGTCTGCTGCTCTATGTGGGCCTAAATGTTAGAGAAGGCTGCGGGTATGAAGTTTAGTTGGAGATGAATTGTACCTCAGTCCTTAAAACCACTGTGGTACATTTGAATTGCACTGGAGCAAATCTTTACAGGTGAACACGACAATGGCTGCATTTGGCAGCTTCCAGGTGTGAATGTGTGTAACTTCATGAATGAATTCAGGCTGTTACCTCGGAGAAAAATAATCCCATGATGAATAACGGAGTCGTATGCAGGCAGGAAAAGTTCAGGAATTGATTTTCGGCACTTTGCAGGTCTATAAATGTAAAGAAAAGGAAAATAAGACTATGTCAAATATTTGTATTTTCAGAACTTATTTGCGTTCCCATTGTATAATTATAATTGTAATTAAATGAAAGTATAATTGTATAATTGTTGTCCGTCTGTTTAGCCTTCCTCTTTTTGCTTTTTCTTTCCTTCTTTCTTTTCTCATATCCTCCTGTTTTTTCCCTTTCTCATTTCTTTTGTGTTTTTTCTTCCTTTCTTTTTTCCTCCGTCTTTCGTGCAACCCTTTTTTATTTCTTTCCATGCGTCCTTCCTTTCTTATATCTTATCTTTCTTTTGTTCTGTCCTCCTCCCTTATTTTCTTCCTTTTTTGTTTTCTCTTCTTATTGCATTCCCCGTTTCCTTGTCCAGTCCTGTTTCCTCCTTGCCTTCGGCTTTGAAACACCCTTTAGTTTGAATTAGAACAGTGTTAAAAAAAAAAAGCAGGTTTCAAATTCTGAATCAATTTTTATTATATTTCCTAAAGATTGTTTCAAATAATCAAAAATTGATTCTTTTTCTTTTCTTTTTCAAATGCA
This sequence comes from Jordanella pulchra, assembly GCA_034780135.1. Taxonomy (NCBI): domain Eukaryota; kingdom Metazoa; phylum Chordata; class Actinopteri; order Cyprinodontiformes; family Cyprinodontidae; genus Jordanella; species Jordanella pulchra. The sequence continues at coordinate 22,740 of JAUZNJ010056744.1, read as the reverse complement.
TTTTCCACTCTCCTTAAAGCCACCATGATCTACCATTACTATTTTCATTTGCTGCTGCATGTTATTATAATACTAATATCAATGCATAACGACACATTCATGTGATTCATGTAACAGATGAAAGAATGTTTTCAGGACCAGAACACAATCTGCGATTGGATTGAAATGAATTTGACACCTTAATCAAATTAACGTAACGTGTGTAGATAATGATTTGAACTTGTATTTTGTATAGGAGGACTTCCAGGCAATGACTTATGGGTTCAAGATGGCCAATAACGTAACGGACCTGCGGGTGACAGGTGGGGGTTTGTAATCTTATCTGCTGACACTTCTGCAGTTTGTTCTAAAGGAGCGAGCTAGTTCTTATCTCTTGTGATCGTCTGTAGGTATGCTTAAAGATGTGGAAGATGAGTTACAGAGGAAAGTGAAGGTATTTAAACTCTATAACTGCAGTTAACTCCAATAGTATTAGTGCAGTCTTTGTCCTGATGTACATTATTTCTCTTTACAGAGCACACGCAGCCGACAGGGCGAGCAAAGAAACCCAGAAGTGGAGCTGGAAGTAAGTTTAATGGGTGCTGGATATATTTTAGTATATATTTTCTTTAAGCACAAATGATTGCAGAGAATTCAGGCCCCTGTGAAATTAGTATTAAGTTACAGGCAGTAAACGGATTGCCCTACTGATCTGTTAATGTTTGTCCCATGTATGTTTGTTTGCTATCTTGTCTATTTTAATGAATTCATATGAAGTTTAAAGGCTGTTCCAAAGGTCACAGTTTTTCTGAAGTATTGATACAAACAAATTTGTTCTCAGAAGGATATTTTCTTTTCTTTTCAAATGTGTTTTCTTCTTCGTCCAGCACCAGCAGTACCTGGCACTTTTTAACAGAATCAAGTTTACGCGCCTGCTGCTGACTGCTCTGATTGCCTTTACCAAAAAAGAGGTAAAATGCCAAAAAAAAAAGAAACATAGAAGGTTAGAAAATTGGCCAAACACTTAAATGCAGACGTATTTGTTTATATATTTTATCTTGTATATAAAGACAGGGTTCCTGCACAGACTTGAAATATCTGTAGAAGTATAAAAATATATTGTTAGATGGTCAGAATAAATATGGAAAATACAATTCATATTAATTATTTTAAAAGAAAATAAAAAAAAAGAAAAGGACAGTTTCACCAGCTTTTTTTCTCATTGAAGGTTTCAAAAGTGGATCAGTGGGTCCGTTAAAACTGCTCTGTTATTTTGGTGTAGAAAAAAAAGGAACTGATTTTACTAGATCTGCTGTCAAGAATATATTTTCTGTGTAGCATAAGCTAATTCTGATTTAACAACATTTATAGATATTTAAATTGACTTTAAGTTATTGTAGATGTTATACATGATTCACACAACCAAACACAAATGTATTAAAACGATCCCGTTGTTTCATGATTTTTGGGATGTAAGAATTTAAAACCCAGATGGTTTTATTTAAAAAAAATAACAACAAAGAATCTACTGAAACTAAAGTAGTACAAAGTTTGGAAATTAAAAAAATAGAAATCAAGATGTTTGTTTAGGTTGAAAACAAGTGATCTACCTTTTGTTGTGCACAACCAGATGTGATCAATATTGATTGGTTTTATGTGTTTTCCAGACCGGCTCCGTAAGTGAGGCCCAGAAGCTTGTAGCTCAGGCAGCTGACCTTTTACCGCCCATTCATTCCAGTATCCAGTATGGAATCCAGTCCCAAAATGACACAAGTAAAGGAGGTAAAACGCACATTGAAACCACTAAGTCAAGGTCAGGTTTAAAGAAACTCTGCATAACATTGTGTATAAATTATTAGTGTCTTTGTCTTCAGGGTGTTTCATTTTATTAATTTGCTTCTACAAAATTGGGTCTACTGAAGCTGTCTGCAAAGTTTAGCTCATATAACATTTTGTGTCACATGGCAGACCACCCCATCATGATGGGCTTTGAGCCTCTAGTTAACCAGCGCCTGCTGCCGCCTACGTTTCCACGCTATGCCAAGATCATCAAGAGGGAGGACATGGTGGCTTACTTCAGCAAGCTCATTGAACGCATTAAGACAGTTGGTGATGTGGTCAACACCACAAACCTACATGGCATACTGGTAAATACAGCTTAAGTTACTCAGTTAAATTAGAATTGTTATAATTATATCTTTCTGTTGGCAGAAAAAAAACAACTTAATGAGGATTTTCTTTGTTTTTACTGAATATTGATCAGAGCTTCAAATGATTTTAGTGAACCATTGTGAGTCTTTGTTGCACCTTCTGTATGTAAATATGGTTTCCAGGATGTTTTATAGATGAAGTTGCTCTGTTTTGTGTTTTTTTTTTTTTGTTTGTTTTTGTTTTCAGGACTTCTTTTGTGAATTCAGTGAGCAGTCACCCTGCGTTCTCTCCAGGTCTCTTCTACAGGTGCATGTACTAGAATTACACTCCACACATTTCATTAAAGACGTAGATAAATACTAATTCATCAGTCATGGAGTCCCCCAAGGTTCTACTTTAGGTCCACTTTAGAAGTGGTGAGCTAGTCCCTCCTCCATAAAGTATGGAGGAGGTGTTTCACCACAAGTATGGAGTTTAGATGCTTTCAAACTTCAATTGTAACAGTGATAAATATGAACAAGAATTTCATCTCAGAATATTAAATATGGGAACAAAAAAAACAAGGATTTTGTCTCAGAATAAATTTGCAAACTGGCTTTTTATTGTTTTCGTAGTAATAGCTTTTTTTCAGCACCCTTTCCATCCCCGAACTTGTTCCAAAGTTTAAATGATACTTTATCACCGTAAACTTTTCCTCTACAGTTTATGTGTGTTTTATTTTTTTTTTTGTTTTGTTTTTTTGCACAGCCTAACTGATCTGAAGCAGGGAATGTGTGGTCTGATGTCAGACAATAAGAAATATACAGAAATATTTAACTACATATACTTTCATAGTGAATTCATTAATGTTTAATGTTCTTTATTTATTTTAAACAAGGTCTTTAAAACTATTTTTTTCCCCTCTAACTTCAGACAACATTCCTGATAGATAACAAGAAAGTGTTTGGCACTCACCTGATGCAGGACATGATTAAAGACGCACTGAGATACTTTGTTAGCCCACCTGTCCTCTCCTACAAGTAAGAGTGCAAATAATTTTAGAATATTATGAATGTTATAATATTATGATCAGCAGATTTGAGACAATGTGTATAGACTTTTCTCTGCTTTACCCCTGATCTTAGCTACATTATAAGGTCAAGATTAATGTTGTTTTCTATAGATAATGTTTTTCTGTATGTAGATGTTGCCTCTTCAACAACCACCAGGCTAAGGACTACATCGACTCCTTTGTTACTCACTGCTCTAGGGTACGTTCATTCCACTGTTCATATTTTGTGCATTGATTTCATTTTAAAGTACTTTCTGGGCTTTATTCACATTTGCTTAGATCAGGGGTCTGTGACCTTTTAAAATCCAAAGAGTCATTTTATCCTGAGTCCAACTAAATGAAAGTCGTTTATATATCATGACCTCTTAACTCGTTTTTATTTAGTTTATTTGTATTTTTAGGTTTTAGAATAAGAGAAAAAAAACACAAAACGTTTCATAAAGAAGAAGAGTGGATTTTCATCTGCATAATGTTTGTGAAAAATTATGTAAAAATAGGAGGAAAAGAAGAAAAATTGTTTAAAAACATATTTCTGGCTCTTTTAATGTCATTCTGTTGTAAAAATGCACTCAAAACATTCTTTAAAATCCCTGAAACTTGTTAGACTGGTATTTATTATACTTCATTAAAAACCATAAGTTAGTTGTTCATTCTTAGCCACTATTAGGAACCACTGTAAAGGATCCATAGCCGCAGGTTGCAGACCCCTGGCTTCAATCATTAGTGGAATTACTGGGAACCATGCCTTATATGATATGAGATTTACATATTACTTTGAAATCTTTTAAAACACTTCCGCTAAAATGTTGTGCTTTTTTTTCTGTGCAGCCTTTCTGCAACCTCATCCAGATCCATGGACACAACAGAGCTCGACAGAGAGACAAACTGGGACACATCCTTGAAGAGTTTGCGACGCTGCAGGATGAGGTGAGAGTCACCTGTTTCCCTTTGCTTAGAACATAAACAAAATCCCACAGTGGTTTGTTGTCATTGTGTCCAGTTAGATTGCACAGGAGAGTTTTAGTCCTAGTGAAACATGGCGTCACAGCACCTTTATGACATGTTCACTTTTGATGTACTTTTCAGGCTGAGAAGGTGGATGCAGCGCTGCACAGCTTGCTGATGAAATTGGAGCCTCAGCGGCAGCATTTGGCCTGTCTTGGCACTTGGATCCTCTATCATAACCTGAGGATCATGATCCAGTATCTGTTGAGTGGTTTTGAACTGGAGCTTTACAGCATGCATGAATACTATTACATCTACTGGTAAGAGCTCAAGTACCTTTCTTGTTTGGTTGTATATTAAAACCTTCAATATATTAACTCTATCTGCATGAAGTAATCTATTATTTTTGTTTATGTTTTGTAGGTACTTGTCAGAGTTCCTCTATGCATGGCTGATGTCAACGCTAAGCAGAGCTGACTCGTCTCAGATGGCAGAGGAGCGAATTCTGGAGGAGCAGCTAAAAGGACGAAGCAGCAAAAAGGCCAAAAAGAAGAAGAAAGGTGCAGTTTTCTTATGATGAGCATCAATTACTGATGTTTTTGTCCACATGGACGTGATTGATGGTGTCTTCCAAAATAATACCCCATCACATCATGTTTTTAGATATGGTTATATGGCAGCCACAAACTTTGATTTATTTGAAATTGATTTTATGTGATAAAACATCAGGAAACAAGTCATCCTAAAGCGGAAGGAAAAGGATATATTTTCAAAAGGTTTGACAACTATGAATATTAAAAATGGAGAAAGCACTTCTCTATTCAGCTCCAAAGTCAGTCATAGAAATAATTTCACTGCAATAACAGCTGCAAGTCACTTTAGAATATGTCTCTACCAGCTTTTCACTACCTGGTAACCAAATAGCACTCGCTCAGTTATTTCTGAGAAATTATGTTTTTCAAATTGTTGATTTTATCTCTTTCTTCTATTTCTCATTTGAATTTCGCTTTGGACTTTGACTACTCATTCCAGTGTATGAGTATTTGTTCTAAACAAGTACATTTTAGTTCCTCCAGTTTTACTGTGGCCGTTTTTAGTCTTCCTCTGAATGCTCTCTGTGCCGGGGTGTCGGTTTGTGTAAGTAGTCATGTGTTGGTAGGTTTGCAGCTCTGCTGTCGTTGCTTCAACTCCATATGACAGATTTAAATTATTCAAAAGAAATAAAACCTTAGAACGTCTTTGGGACGTGTCCCTTGTTGTTCATCGTGTTCTTCTTGTTTCGCTGCTGCTTTCTTGCAAACATTCAAGCTTTTCTCAGAACAGCTGTATTTACAGTGAAATGGATTTTCAGGCGGTTCAACTCAATTCCAATTCAAATCTACTTTACTGATCCCAGTTAGAATCTGTTTCCTACTGGATGTTGTTCAAGGTTGTTAAAGTAAAAGGAATGAATACCGATTTTTTTTTAAGATGTTGTAAACCATGTGTCATCCTTTCACCTCACAGTGAGTGAGTTTTGTTTTGGTCAAATAAAAGCCCCAAAATGCAACAGGTTCATAGGGGTGTGGATAACTTTTCAAGGCACTCTACATCTTTTTCTTCAGAGCACTGATACTCTTTGTCTTTTGCCTTGCAGTTCGCCCTCTTGGCAAAGAGATCACCATGAGTCAGGCCTACCAGAATATGTGTGCTGGCATGTACAAGGTAGGGGGGGAATATAGTCTGTTACACCTTATTTCTAACATGCTAGAGGAACCTTTATTTTCATGTTCTCCCTGCTTCTCTCCTGTCAGACCATGGTAGCTTTGGATATGGATGGAAAGGTGCGAAAGCCCCAGTTTGAGCTGGACAGTGAACAAGTCCGCTATGAGCATCGCTTTGCTCCCTTCAACAGTGTAGTTACCCCTCCGCCCGTCCACTACATCCAGTTCAAGGTACCATCCATCTGTTACTTGTTCTGCAAACCTTTCATGTTTTCTTTCTTCATAACCTTTTGTCTGTCTGAGCTCTCTTTATTTTTTTTTCTTTCATTTTCCAGGAGATGTCCGACCTGAAGAAGTACAATCCTCCACCAGGTTCTGCAGACCTCTACCTGGCCGCCAGCAAACATTTTCAGCAGGCCAAGCTCATCCTAGAGAGTGTGCCAAACCCAGATGCTGAGGTCAGGAACTCAAACTGTGGTTAAAATGATCTTATTCTTTCAGGGAGTAACATTTTTAAACTTAACAAGCTAAAAAAAAAAGGATAAATCTAAAAGAACAAATAGAGAATTTGTTTCTAAAGTAACAAAAGTGTTAAACCTTCTAAATTAAAACACCTTGAAGACTTTAATTGACGATTTGATTAAACATCTACCCTTTCTGCCTGGAACCATGGCTCATTTTCACTCTAATTCATTTCTTTGCCATTATTCATGACTACCAGCTACAAATAATGAATTATTGATGGCAGGTGAACCGCATACTGAAGGTGGCCAAGCCCAACATTGTGGTGATGAAGCTGCTAGCTGGAGGCCACAAGAAGGAAACCAAGGTAAAACAGCTTATTTTGCAAGGATTTTCTCTGCATACAATTTCAAAATATATAGTAGGTTCTTTTCAGTCCATTTCTTCCTTAATCTGATGTTGACTGTTTTACTTCATGCTTTTTCTTCAGGTCCTGCCAGAGTTTGACTTCTCCGCTCACAAATATTTTCCTGTTGTCAAGATCATTTGAGTCCCACTATCTGTTACCTAAAGTGTTACCCCAGTCCATGTTGGAACAATAATAAAAGCAACCAGCTGTAACTTTATGTAGAAGAGTTTCTTGTCTCTAATTTTCACTTTGGTGAAACCACACCAGAAAACTTATCTGAGCTTGAATTCGAAAAAATATCCACATTTGAACTGGTGTGAAGTAAAGTATGCATGGTTATATCTTGTGTTGTTCCTTTTTTTTATCTGGGCAAATGCCTTAGCTGTGTTATGAATGGACAGATGAAAAAAATGCTGTGATGATACTGTGTGCATATCATTAAATCTTTTCCATGTTGCTTCTTTTATTTTGGTGAATGAATCAAGTCAGAAAAACTAAAACTGACTTACTTTACTTCAAAATGCTTCATTAGAAAAAAAAAAAATATGTCAGCAAAACTTTTTTTGCTGAATGGTTAAAAATGTTCCAGGTTTGTCACAGATGAGCAGAAGAAGTTTCAATTTCTTGTGTTAAGTCTGTGTGACATTTTGTCAAAAAATAAACTTAGTACTATAAAAAAATTACTTTATTTGAATCAGTTTCAAGGAATGCTGTGTAGAAGGAGGTAATTTTACAAAGAATCCAGACAGACCGGAGGTTTTATTTTAATGGGTCTTTAGGGTCCTACACTGGACCTAAACTCCAATCAAAACAGAAACTATGTAGAATATTAAAAAAAGTTTGATATATTTCTACTTTTTTGCCTGGTAATTTGTAGATTATTATGGCTTATTGCTAAACATTTATCAAATTAGTTATCAGTCTTCTCCATAGCAATATAGTTCCGTATTAATTTTTTTTTGTAGTGGACTTACGTAGTTCTGTGTTTTCTGAGAAATTAGATGTTTGATTTTTTATTACCAAAATGTTTTGTGTAATACAACAGAAACACAGCCCTCTTTAAATCTACAATCAATCTGTTTGATATAGACGTATAGATCATCCTGTAAAAGAAGGACAACTTACACTCCTTACAGATTTGTTTCTTTTGTCATACTTGAATGTTTCAAGGACAGCCTGAGTAAATGAAAGAGGGTTTGAAATTATGATTTTATTTATTGTGGGGGAAAAAACAGTTCAAACCGACATGGCCCTCTGTGGAAAACGTAACGGTCCCTAAACTTGATAACAGAAGTGTTACCATCAGCAGCAACTACTGACATCAACAGTGTATCATAGCTGTCATGACTCATTAACATTATCCTAATCATAATAGGTTATGGTCCAGAAATGTTTAAATTAAGCCACAGGTTTGAGTAAATACAGCATGCAATTCATTTTTTTATTAATTCCTGCTCCTGTGTTTTACCCTGTGGTTTAAACAAAATGTGTTTATTTGCTAAAGTCCTGCTGGGTTTTCTGATAGGAGTTAAAATGTAAGATTTCATCCATTTTGTTGAGTCATCAAATCAGCCCTTAAACACAGCATTACAAAACATTTTGAATTTACTCATATTGTTTTCATCTAATATCCAAATATGTTGGATGATCTGAAACAGTTAATTCTGACTGAAAAGGGAAAAAATAAAATCTGTAAAAACCTTTTCACAGCACTGTATGGTGCTAAAGATACCAAAGAGTTTCTGTTTCTGGCCTACAAATTCAGGCCAGCTCTGCAGAAGACATGCTTTTCATCACACCTGCTAAAATATCGTTGAATTTAACTATACAGTTGTAGTTGATATAAATATTTAGCACAAATATTCCAAAGTTAGATGAAATAATTACATGAATAAAGAGCAAGAATCGTGAGTAAAGGCATTAGTCTTTGGCTGAATTAACATACAAAGAATAACGCTCCCTGTCTTAGCCTTATAAACAGAAGAATATCCATGATGTGAAAAAAAAAGTCTTCTTTATGTAAATTGTTCCCCATTAGAGTTCAATACATTCTTAAATTCTCAGTCAAGGAAATAAAACAACTGCATTTCAAATATTGTTAACTATATTCAACACGCAGACCTAAAACAGCTGCATTTGTTGGGGTCGTCTAAAGAGAAACTGTAAGTTCAAAGTATTCAAATGGATTCTGTGATACTGCGGATCACAGCATGCGTAGATGGTACTTTGACTGAGTAAACTTAGAAGAAAAACTCTAAAGACCCACAAAGAAGATAAGCTTCTGAAAACAACAGCCTTTCGGGTTTGTGCGTCAGTTGGCTCTTTACCTCATGTTACATTGCTACTTCTCCACCAAAATAATTCAGGAAATGTTTTCCTCCAACTCCAGTGGCTACTACCACACCTTAGTGGCTGCACATACGTTTTAGGAAATAAAAAACATTCTTCCAATATTTATAAACTCTATAATTAAGAACATGCTAATGGAACAAGCCATGAAAGGGCTTACAATAAAGCATTTTACTGTGCTTTGCTAGATACTGATTAGTTGTTTTTTATTATGTGTTTAAAATTGATCTTAATAGTTTGATAAACTAAGTGTTTATAACAAAAACTTAACAATTACAGTCAATAGATACTCTACCAAAACAAACACAATAATTTTGTCGGTTCTCGCAGTGGTGTACAAGAAATATAAAGTTAAACTGTCTCAATAGCAGCGTCCTTCGAAGACTCACAATAGTTCTACACTTTGGTTCTTTTAAAGTCTATTCTTGCATGAACCTTTTTCCTGTTCTACAACTATGAATAAAACCACATTTCTTAAGGGATTTGTATTGGCCTTTATTTCTGTTTTTGTTTTTTTCCATTTACTTCTCTTTTCTAGGCAATCTCATTGGTCTCCTTTACAAGATGCCTAAAATATCCCAGAGGGATAAAAACCTGCTGCTAAATATTCCAGGAAGATAAGGTAGAACAGAGGACGGCTTTGTTTATAAAATTATATGCAAACCAGACGTCAATAAACAAAATCATTAAAGCAAATGATGTGACTGGACTGTTTTTATAACATCTTAGAGATCTGACAGTCACTGACCTCTCGGGGGTCTCTTTCATAAAATGTTACAACCCCTCCCCAAGACCACAAAGGGTACAATCTGGTACTGGGTGTAACACAAAGATCAGTAATCTAAACAGTTTAAATCAGTAATAAAAACATTGTTTATTTTATGGTTCAGATAAAAAAACTCAATCACAGGAGGCAGAAAACACAGGGAAGCTTTAAGCTTTAGGGTCTGCAAGGGCAAAACAAACAAAATATCCCCCTTTAAATATAAAATAAAAAAAAAAACACTTTTTAGAGGAGAATACAAAAACCTAAACTCAATGGCTAACCACAAAACAGGGAAAAACAGTTCAACAAAAATTGCAGAGAACCCCTACCAGCTTCCACTGAGAAGAGAAACAGTATTTTAGTTAGACACTTAATTCCTTCTCAATCCTTCGATTGTAGAATAATTTAATTGATGAGGCTTGAAGTTAGCTGAGTAACTGGATGATTGATGTCCATCTTGGAGTGACACTGCTCCAGCCCCTTTGGCGCTTGCATCTACCTCCAGCTTGAAGCTCTTGTTGAAATCTTGAGCAGCCGATACAGAAGCGCTGCATAGAAAGGACTTTGCACATTCAAATGCATGTTGACATTCAGTAATCCACATGATTGGCTCCTTTGGACTGCAGAAATTTGTCAGAGCCTTTTTTTACGCTTGCAAGGCCTTGGACACAGCGTCCTTCCCCATGTGAACAGACTGTACCTAAACTGGATTTCCCTTCAGGGATTAATAAAGTATAATTGAATTGAACTGATTGTTTTGTTAATTAGCTCTATATAAACAAACTGAATTGAGATGACCTGAATTATATGAAACTCAGCTTTTTAAAATGTTCAAAGTGTTACATTTGGAGATATCCAGAACATTAGGTTTAAGGATAACATTTGGAGATTTAGGGGCCTATTTTCTAACCTGAGGATTTGAAATTCTTCTTGAACCAGGAGTCTACAACTTGCACCACCGTGTCTAACAGTTGTTTTTTTTTATATTATAAGTTTTTTTTTATTTTAATGATCATGTGTCATTACTCATAGTTAGTAAAAACACCAATTATTACACACCAAAGGGCAACAAGCATGTTGAATTGATGTATTTTGAAGAAAATAACTGTGCTTGGACTTTTATGACAGTGATTAATACTGTATGCTTATACTGGCATTTTCCTCCATTTTTTAATGTAATTCTTGCTCACAATTATGGAACAGTTTTTGAAAGGTCATGGTAATTGGAAACTCACTCTTTTTTCTGACCATTTTTTAAGTCATCGTAAGCATAACATTTCACTTTTTTCATAGCTGTACTATTTTCTTCTCTGCTCAAAGAAAGATCAAAACTGTAATGCAGGAAGATGAGGCCCTATAGGTGTCCTGTACTGCAGAGCCCCCTGCTGGTAGATGTGTGCTGCTGCAACTATTTAAATTTCTGCAAGCTGTTCCAGTATTTCACACCCTGAAATCCAACGAGGGTATGCACATAACTGAGCTCCCAGCTGCTATCGGGTGACCATTACACATGTCAACACATCATTAAAATCTTTACATTTTTAGAAACCTGGACGTGCTCTAAGTGTCGTCCAACTGGTGTCAGGCCTTCAAATGTCTGCAATGAAATGTTATCATTCTGAAAATTAAAGAAATATATGGAGATAAAGGAAGAGAAGGTCAAATGGACAAAATTTAAGACAGAAGGGGATCGAGTTTGCAACTAGTTTTTCAATAAGGAAAACTATAACTGACATTTATTTAGTATGATTTCTTGGATGTTGATTGGCTGTGGACAAACACACAGGTTTTCTGGATGTGAAAATAATTTAAGTGTGTGTGATTGGTCATTTTTTAATGTAAATTTAGGTGGAACACATAATGTATTAATATTTGAGTTCCCATTTTTCTCCTCAAATTTGTTTATGCATGTAATGGATAAACTGAGTGAAGTATTTACTATTTCAAACAAATAGAAATTACACATAAAGATTTGTAAGCAAGCAAAACTTTTCAGACTAAAACGCTTAAATTCTACCATTTAAGTGGAATCAGCTTCTTTGTAAAATATCCAGAGAAAGTTATCATGTGTATTGGGGTTAAAAAATGTCAAAAAGATTGTTGAAGTCTTTCTAGTAATTTAGTGACTAGAATTAGTGACTTGTTTCATATAGTGTTTTTTTTTTCAGACTCATCTCTATAACTAATGTGAAAACAAAGAGAGGTTTAAAATTATTCTGAACTGAAAATATGCAAACATTATCATCAAGAAACTCTTAGTGATTCTCAGAAATCCCCGCTGTGAGTCTCTAAAAGAACTGTTCATCCACTCATGGCCGTTGCAGCAGAGAATCATTTCCACTAGATTGACAAAACACTTGTAAGTTTAAAAATCCGCTCAGTGTTTTCATAGTAACTGCTTCTCCCAGCAGAGACCAGAATGAACATCTGGACGCGGTAACATCAGTCCGTCTGACATCTCACTATGTCTTATTTTCGCTAAAACATTTCTTTTAAATAGCCTTTTCATAAAGGGTCATGTTAAATGACTGCTCAACTAAACAAACATTAAGGAGAAATCTACTTAACTTTGCTTTAGCACGACTATGGGTCACAGAAAACGGTGTAATACCTGGACAAAGCCTACAAATGACCCTGGGAAAAATGTTTTCCTTCATAAACTGTATTTATTTTGACTGGATTTAAAATTTAGGGGGAAATAAATTACCAAGATAAAAAAAAAACTTTAAAAGTATGTTGTTCAGTTGCCATTGATAATAATTTAATGGTCTTCTTTTGCTGCTGGATGAATAGATCTTTGGTAAATTGAGACAAAACTGATATTTTAGCTGAGATGCTAGTGGGGTTATAACAGTTGTAAAGCCCTGAGCTGTGAACCCGATATAGGGCGAGACCATTTCTGATCTTATAGTTTTAACTGTGGTTGTAGTAGTTTGTGAACATTGACTTTCCTATGGGTAGATTTACTATGAGCCCTTAGATTGATTTGCAGTAAAGGAGATTTTACATAGTTAAATTCCTCCCCTGAAACCAGGGTTAGAGGTTCGGCTGAAGTGATACTAACGATGATTGAACTTCAGACATGTTTTAAACAGTGGTAAGAGTTCATATCTTTTAAAATAAGGGATTATTCTAATCAAATGGAGTTAAAATATGAACCTAGACAGACCAATAAAGTTACTATAAGCTTATAAATCTATAGACCTTGTGTTAAGTTAAAAAATTACTTAACCTTCGCATTTGTATTTCTTCAAATGTGTTTCGGAAGTTTGTTTAAAACAATAGAGGACTTGGGCATCTTTGCCACTGTTTTTTTTAACTCCTGCATGTCTGTCACTCAAACATTGGCATATTTAGTAGGCAGCGGGTTCCTTTTCCTTACTGCCATACATACTTCGTTGTGTATTGAGATAAAGTCTCCTGCTCCATTTGTGGTTTGTTTTTTCTACACTCACATTTTAAACTGTGGGGAATTTCACTCTTTAATGTGACAACAGACTATTTCTAAAGTGAAAGTACAATTCAAAATAGATTGTGGTTTTACAGATAGGAAAATGTGACCTGGAACATCATGATACCAAACAGACACTACAAACAGATGCAGCATGAAGTTTTTATTTATGATGTTAAATTGTTGTAAAATAGGAAGTTTAACAAAAGGATTGTTAATATTTAAATTATATCTTTAAAATAAATATCAGAATAGACCATCAGAGTTATACTGCAAAGTCTGATCTAAAAATAAGTTTGAAAAAAAATCTTAAGACAGTTGTATTTACCCTCATTTGAGCAGGTACAGTTAAAGTATCTTCCAACAGAATAAAAAATACATATAAACTGCACTTAAAATAAGTTAAATAAAAGTGGTTATTTTTTCTTATTTAAAATGTTTTCTGTGTAGAAATATGAATGTAAAGATATAGAGTAAAACTCAAATGCACAAATAAATAAGTTAATATGGTATTTCCTTATGATTATTAAATATGAAATGTGAAGTGCACTCAGGAGTGTTCCTTCATGGTTTTATCAATCCACTCCATGTAGTTGCAGATATCCAGCATAACAATGGTGCTGGCACATTTATCTACAGGATCGCTAACAATAACTCCTTGTAGATGACCTTCATACTCCACAGCTGAGCCTGCATCCCCCTAAAAAAAAGGAGAAAAAGGCTGGTGTGTTTTACATGAGCAGAGTTTTTAAAAAGAAATAAAAGAAGGAAAAAAGTGAATATACAGTATTTCTAAAACAGAATGGTATGCTTACATGACAGGACTCCACTCCAGCACTGAAGGCACAGACTGTAGATTCACCGCTGCTGTATTTGCTGTCAGGTTTGTCATTTTCACCGCACTCAGAGATCACTGTTGTGGCACATCTCACTTCATCGACAGGTTTCCCGCCTGAAGGTTCAAATGTTCAGAGATGCCTTTTTTGTTTTACAAAAAAATAGACTCATTCAATATATTTTTTTAAAATATTCCCACCTTTTTTCTTTGCTCCCATGCCTCCAATCTGCACTTTTGCTTTTGGCTCTAACTTTGTGCAATCTCCCGAAGGAAGACTGATGGTGGGAGTTTTGGCTGACATGTCCTCATTCAGCTGTATGAGCATAATGTCGTGTTTATTTCCCTCTTCATCGTTAAAGGTGTGCTGCTGATTAGAGGGAATAATTTGCTCGTGTTTTTTGGAGTTTCCTTTGAACCATGAAGTAGCTTTGGTGAAAAATGACACATCGTTGTTTAAGCCAAGCTTCACTTTGACTTCCCTGCAAACAGTCAAAGTTGTAGTGATAGGACACAATGAGATAATGCCAAACTGAAACTGAATTGAAAGATATTTCCTTCAACTCGATAAAAGCATAACAAATGCTATTAATTATAAAAAGGTAGAGAAGCTGTAAAGCAATGATTCAGAGAACAGGTAATATCTTACTGCTCTGCACAGTGAGATGCTGTGATGACCCAGCGGGTGTTGAGCAGAGCTCCTCCACAGGACTTCCCACGTTGAACAGACTCTATCTGGACATGGTACTGCCGCTCTTTTTCACAGGTCTTGCTCCCAGTAACCCTCTTCTCAAGGGTTCTTGAAGCTGCACCTGAAATATGAAAATTCAGCTGGTTCAGGTCAAAGCAGCATGTCTACAATTGACAGCATTGTAAGAGCAGACAGCTAAATTTGACAAAAAACATTTGTGAAAGTAGCTAGAGAAGGAAAATAAACTCACCTGCAGCCAATAAAATAAAAACAAAGCAATGCTTCATTGTGGTTCTCCCTGATGTGGGTCTCCTCTGGTGTCTGTCTGACAGATGTTCCCTCTTTTATAGGCCTTATCAGACTCTGAGGGTTGTTTTTTTTTGGTTTGTCGACCAGTAAAAAAATCCCCTGAGGCCCTTTTTTGTTAGGTTGGATCAGAGCAGTCAAATGAACTGAAAAGGGCAAAGATAAACTGGGGTGGTTCTGGAGAGTACTGATGTTTTATCTATATAATGGGTTTCACTCAGTTAATTGAGTTACTGAAATAAATTAACTTCTTTAAAGTCTCATTTGAGAAATTTGTTATGTTATGTGATCACAATGTAATGCAGTAAGTTGAATAACTGGATAGTACTAAGTCATTTTTACTCTTTGACCACCCTTAACAGTTGTTATGCAATTAACAACATATGGATTTAGTTCAATTAAAACTTTACAAAAACATTTTATTTATTACAGAAAATTATAACTTTCAATCGTTGGATTGGGAATTCTGCAGGAATGCACTGCATAAAAGCTCCTTTTTCCCTCTGTTTACATCTGTTAAATTCGCTTTTGTTTAAAGTTTGAGTTTTGAATAAAGGAGTATTTAGTTTTCAGTTTTGTATATATATATTTAAAGTAAATAGAGCTGCTTCAGGATCACAAAATTGTATTATTTTAAATGTATCGCTGAATTGGAAAAATTGGAAGTGGTCTGTACACGATCAGCGTTTATGGAAAGTAAAACTACAAGGGGAAATTCGTTTTGGTTGTAACATTAATCAGATAAAGATGAGTCCAGTATTGGCTAAATCATATCAGTAACTTTCTCTGAAAAATGACATAAAACTGCCAATTTACTGGAGTCAGTTTCTATAGATCATTTTTAAACACCCAAGTACTTTAAAACTTGTGCTCCAAATTGCAGAATTAAAGCTCTAACTTTATATTTGGTATTGAAGACAAAGTTATGAAGTAGCACATTGTCTTTGCACGAGTACTTTTGCATTTGTAAGATATCTGTTCTATTGAAATATTGTGGTATGTTTTCTTATCTGAAACCACAAATGTAAAAGTAGTTATTTAAATGTTTTACAACCAAGTAGATTGTTTTCTTTTGCATCGTTCTTTTTTAGCTATCTCGATCCGAAGATAGAAATTTTCTTCTAGCAGAGTCCTGTTGAGGTGCTTTATTTAATAAATATTACTTCTAAAAGCATGATGGTGTATACTTATGTTTATACAATGTACAGACTATATAAGTAGAATATACAGCTGTGTTCATATTTTTTGAAAAAAAGCTAAAAATAAAGTGACTCGTAGTTAAGGACAAATGATGCAAGCGTTGTACTTGCAAGTTGACCTAAATATATAGTAATATATAATAGTTAGTTCTAGACCAGGGCTCACCAACCTTTTTAAGGCTAAAAAGGTGCTGAGTCATAGGAAGGGATACCAATACTGACCTATGAACTAAGGAGTCAGTGTTCCTGAACTTCATGCATAGTAAACACATTTTTATTCTTTATTTTATTCTTTAGTTTTCTTTTAGATATCGTCATATTGAAATCTCTATAAATGCACCATATTATACTATATTAGAAAGAAAGCTGAAAACTAACATTCTAATGGATGAAGTAGCTAGAATGGTTTGAAGCTACTAAACAATAGGATGGAGGGTTATCAGCAGGACCTACAGTTAGCAGAGTACTTAACTATTAAAAGCCTGCATTTAGGCCTAGAAGTCTGTAAAGCACGGTGTTACACCCATTTATCAAATATAGTCAATGAAGAAGTACTTGTGCAGATTTTGACAATAGGATCTCATTGATTGACTGTGGGTGTGACTAAAGCTACACCATGAGTCAGGTTGCTGTCATTTCAAAGAGGAATATTACATGTTGCAGCACATAAGGCTGTTGAATCTCCAATTTAAAATAGATATCCACTTAATATACACTATTAGAAAATATATTTGAACTTGTCTCTTACTGGTCTTAGAGAATTAAGCACTTTATTAAAATGTTAATACTCATGATACTTTCAACATAAATAATAAATGTACATAACTGGATTTTTCTATTCAACTTAATAGAGTTAATAATTGTTTTAAGGCAATCATCTGTCCGTCTTCTTCTGCTTATTTTGCGGCCAGTGCCCATCTCCGGCAGCCTACGGGCAAAAGGCGTGGTACACACAACCATGCACACACACACTCAACCATAAGGACAATTGAGAGATTCCAAATAACCCAACAGTCATTTTGTTTGACAGTGGGAGTAAGCTGGAGTACCTGGAGAGAACCTGCGCATGCACAAGGAGAACATGCAAACTCAAAGCAGAAAGACCTCGTGCCGGGAATTGAACCCGCAACCTTCTTGCTGCAAGGCAACGGCACTACCCACCCTTGAGATGGGAGCTTAATACCATTAGAGTGGCCCAATCAGTCCCCGTATCTTAATCCAATCAACAGGAAAACCAGTGAGGGAACATCAAACATGCGGTTTCTGATCCAAATTGAACATATTCCAGTGGTCCAGGTCTGGAATACTTTAACTGTTGGTCAGAAACGTGCAGCACAAGTAGATGGGGGTCGTTTATTTTAATTTCCATGTAATCAAACAAAATATAAGATTTTTGTAAAAGAAGCTGGTTTTGTTGGGGAATAAAGGAAAAATGCAATAACATTCACAAAATATCAATAAAAACATCTTTATTCATTCTCTACTTTTAATTAAGGAAATGATTATGAGTCATAAAATTATAATAACGTTGCATCTTAAAAAGTCAAAGTAACTAAATGGAAAGAATCATTTTTCCTGAACAAACAACATAAGAAAACAAAAACAAAGAGAAGCAACAAATATGCTGATAAATGAGTTTTGTTGGCATGTACATAAACTTTACTTTTGTTAAAATAAACATTAGAGGATCATTGTTCATAAGAGGTGTGTCCCTTTTAATCAGCCACCACCTTAACCTTCTTAACATCTTCCATTAAAGTGACTTTTTTATTTGTACTATGAAAAAAAAGCACAAATCAACCAAATGAACAATTTTCAACATGACATTTTTACCAGTTCAAAAAGGACACAGAAAGGTCTGAATAGAAAAAGTGTAACTTTTATTTACATTTGTTTTTATTTCTCTAAGTAATGATCTAACTTGTTCACTCAACTGAATACCATCCTTTCTTAAATACAATAAAAAAAAGAACAGTTACAGCTAATAGCAGAGGAGTTGTCTAGATATGCAAAGAGCTTTCCAGGAACAGAACTGACTACACAATTACTGCACTCTTGGAACAGACAACTGATGATAAAGCATTATGCAAATTAAAATCTACTTCAACACATCTATATTACAGAGACATTTAGAAAATAAAATACATTTCTTGTCCTGCTTAAATTACAAGGCAACCGATTTTCTTTCAATACATAAACGACATTCTGTTACATTGGTACCTACAACTACTTCATATTTGCACTTACCCAGTTCCCATTCAGTGCTGCTTCACTCTGAACACTTCTCAGAGCTGCAGGTCACTTCTACAGACTTCAATGAGCCACAAAGCGCAACATAATGTTTGTGCTTTGCGTGAATGTGTAGTTATATTACAGCAATGCTTAAAGGTCCCTGCCGGCTGTAAACACAGATGCAGCAGACTGTGTTTGTTCAACTTTAGATGTTGACACAAAGCTACTAGTTTAGAGCAGCAAAGATGAGCATTCCCAGTATCTCCTTGTAATAGTTTTTCAAGTTTTCTCACCTTTGTGACGAAACTAAACAAAGCTAAAAAAAATGACGTATATGCAAAAGAAAAAACTTGGTGTGTTTTACAGAATTAAACAAAGCTCAGAAGGAAAAGCTTGACCCACATGAAATGGTTGAACATTTCTACATTAATATGGAGCTGCTTACTGAGTATAAAGAGTTTGAAATGTTTGAAACAGTACATCTGAATATTCCATAAAGGAGCTGTTTTTCTAAATATGTTCACTACCATTAAATTAACTAAACAGCATTACACCACATTCATATCAAAAAGTGTAACAGAAACCTACAAACTTCATTTCCATCTATTACAGGAAGGTAGGATTTAGATATTTGGGAACACTGGCGTAAAATAAATAGGAAAACTGTTCTAGGAGAAAAGAGTTTGCAGACTTGTTAAGGATGCTATATTTAGAGCTGTAATTCGGCGCCCTCTGCTGGTTGATGTGTATCAGAGGAACCACGTAGATCCTAAAGCTCATCTCAGTATTTGCTTTTAATATATGAATTCACAGCTGCTTACCAGTGACAATATGATATTTAAGCTTGTAATCAAAATCTTCTCGTTTTAATCCAAGTCAATGTGGCTGAAAAGGTGTCAAACCTTGTTATCTCTTTAGTCGTGTTTGACATCCACTAGAATGACTAAAGAGTTGTTGGAAAAAAAGAAATAGAAAACATGACAAATGCTCAAAGGAGGAAACGCAAAGCTAAGCTGATCGTCTAGAAATCATAAAAACTTGCAGGTCGGTTTGTTTTTGCTGAGTTTCTTTCATTGCTCTGTGTTGTTGGGCTGTGATGGACTTTTGCCGGATTCTTGAATTTTTTCCTCTGCAAAATATAGAGATTTAATTTCATTAGTCAAACAGCAAAAGTGATATGATGCTAGTGGTTCATCTCAAATTTAAAAAATGCAATTAAAGGGAAGGAGTTTTAGAGCTGAAATGCATTCTGTATGTTTGGTGTCTCTAGGAGTTCAGGAGTATCTCTTCCATAGTTATTTTTATCTTTTGAAACAAAGGCATCACAGTTCCTGCTGCAAAGCTGCAAAACAAGGTCATGGACCCCTAGATCACCAATCTAGAGAATCCATCATTTTCATTTCTTGCAGAAAAATGTTCATCCAAGCTCAAGTTTGCTGAAGCTTTAAGTGGATAATTCAGAATGTTCGTTTATTTGGTGTTTTAATCCACTCGATTCATTACTCCGTTCCACAGTTTCTGCACTACTAGACAATCTAATCTCTGCTATCAAACTACAAAAAAGGTTTGAAGCAGCAGAGCTGTTTGACCTAGGGAGGGGGGGGGACTAAAACAAAACAATTCAGTTCCCATCATTAATTTTATTTCCTAGAAGGACTTGGCACCTGCCCACACTAAAAAGTGTCAATATCTACTTCGGTGACCACAGCAACAACATGCTTGACTGATGAGAGAAACCAGACCAAACACTGTGGCCTCAGCTGAAGCACTCAAGGCTTTTAATAACACCTTAGCTGAACCACAGGCTGGTCGCCTCCACACCACACGGATGCAGTTTTATGCTAAATGTACCCAAACCAGGTGCTAATGGCTTTACACATGTCGACATCTCTGTGTTAAAATCCACATATCAGTGAAATTTTAAACTTTAAAAGGCACAACATATGAAAATGTGGGGCACACTCAGTCAGGATTACACAAGCTTAATGGTTGACTTCCCTGTTGCAATACAATTCAATAGAAAAGCAGATCAATCCTAGGAGAAGCGTTAGAATGCATTTCAGGATGAAGTGTTTCCCATAGATATAATCTACTGCTGATGTAGCAGAGGCTATAAGATAATGATCTCACAATATGCAGTGCAAATAGTGACACCTGACAGTACATTTACGAGTGTCACTATGAGGAAGGTTGTGATTTAGAGAGGGTACCACCTGCCGGGGAACTCCCGGTTATATCAACATTGTTGCTTATTATACACAGGTTTTTTTTTGGCTTATTTTTGAACACAGAGTTGCTGGGTTGAGCATAACTTTTTTCCCCCTTCCTTTCCTATGGACCCTTTTTTCACCCACTTCATATAATGTTGTGCGCGAACTTTGGCAACGGAAGTTAATGTTGTTCTCCAGTAGTTCTGACTGAAAGCAGAGGCAGCAACTGGTTATCAGACACTTCAAAACGTACACGCCTCCTTAAATCTCTAAGTATATAACTTAAATATTGTCTTATTTTCACATTTTTTTAAAATAAAATAAATAATAATAATAATAATAAAATAAATAAATTAATTAAAAAAATAAAAAAAATAATTAAAAAACAAAAACAATTTTAAAAAAGAGATTTTATTCACTGACGTGATAAAGTCCCTATTATGACAACAAAATGTGCCTCTATTCTAAAACAGGGAATTTACAAAAAAATAGAAAGAAAGAAATTTAATAGGGCCCTAAGCAGGTTATGGCTTTTTATTAAATTAAGTAATTTCAGAAAAATTGCTAGCACGCTTTAGTACAGAGATCGTTGTTTGTTTGTAAGGTTATGTTGCTTCTCTCAACATCTGCTGAACACGCCTCGAGAGATAAGCAGGACAGGAAGGAACAATTTTCAGAAAATGTTTTAGATAAAAACTGTCATCTTTGTAAATAGTTTTACAGACGAATGTCTGTATATTATTTCATTTGAAAAAAAAAAAAAAAGGTCTTTCATGCTCCCAATTATTTGCTTAATAAGAAAATAACTATATTATTAGTTACGTTGCCAATAAAGAGTTCTGTGATATTCTAAACCTGCTCATCAAGCACCGAGCCACGCTGGCCCATACAAAAGCAACGTCGCAATCCTCCACCTATGGGAAACTCCGGGATGTACCTTAAAATTGAGCAAGTGCAGCTTGTTTGTCGGCTTCAAACTCCCCTTCGTTGTCATCGTCTCCATTGTAGTCCGCCATTTCGTCCTCCATTTTTCTACCTGTTAAAAACATTAAAGTAGTGATAAAACAATTTGTTCTGCAACCAAAGATTAAATGTTTTAACATGAAAATATTGATATAAATTACTTCTCTGTCCCTTCTCCAGATCAGCCCCACCAACTACTTGCTCGTCGTCGTCGTCATCGTACTCATCTTGTTCCTCCTGGTTCTCATCTGCTTTTCCTTGACCCATCAGTATATCCTCCATTCCTGGGACTGCTTCTAAAAGAATTGCCATTTAAAATAATGCCACAAACAGGCATAAAACTGTTTATTCCTCTGAGATCTTCACCATCATTCTTGGCACGTTCCTCTTCAGCATCAATCACCTCGATGTCCTTATCAGCTGCCAGCTCGTTTGTCAAACTTTTACCAGTTGTTGCTTCAGTCTTCCCCGTTTTGGCCTCATTTTTCTGCAGCTTGTTTTGAGTCTTTGAAGCTGTTGATAAAACAGTCTGGGACTCGACCTTAGGAAGCCCATCGGTTGGAGGCTGTTCTGAAGAGACTAAATGAAATCATCTTTTCAACAAAACTTTTGATATTAGCTTAAGCAATACTTTCACAATCCTTATTTTAGTGTTTTTGTTTAATAAATGAGCATAAAAAATACATCTAGAGCCAATAAAATGTTCAGTCAAACATCATTAAATACCTACTTGATGTAACTTTACATGACTTGTTAATCTCATAATTTAGGTTTTCCTTTTACCTTTATCAATGTTGATTTCGTTGCTAAGCAGCTCAGGACCTTTATTTCCGTTGTCCTGAGGGAGGTTTGTATCATTGCTCACAGCAGCTGTTGTTCCAGCCTCACCAGGAACAGCCTTCACTGTTGGCTCCCCTTTCAATGCTCCAATCACTGTGTTTTCCTGCTGAGGGGTAAAGTATCAAAAACTATTTTTACTACAGGACGGGGGGGGGGGGGGGGGGGGGGGGGGGGGGGGGGGGGGGGGGGGGGGGGGGG
>JAUZNJ010056733.1:0-28864 GCA_034780135.1 Jordanella pulchra | reverse complement strand
GATTAGTTGATCTAAGAAAAGTTCCTGTCCTTTTTTTAAAATTGGTCGTCTTTCTGCTTCTACCAGAATAGCCCCCCAGTCTCCTTTCTGTTTGATCAATAAACTAAAGCCCCTGTGGTTTTAATCGATGGAGTGTACTTCTCTAGGCCTGAGATGACAGTCTGTCCTCCTGCCTCTGTGTTTTGTTTTCAGCCATAGATTCCAGCTTCATCTCATCCGAACCATCCTCCGCTCTCCTACCCTCTTCTTTCACCTGAGCTAAAATTAGCTGCCTCTCTTCCTCCGTCAGCAGTGAGAACTGCACACACAGGTGTGCCCTCGCAGTCACACACATACTGTACTTCCACTCCTTCGCCGTTTGTCCTTGACATGGAGCCTTTGAGATAGATGCCTCTCCTCGCCGACGCGAGCCGCCTCGCCACATTTTGTCTCCTCTCCTCTTGTTTTATTTGGAATGAGAGGACTGCAGTTCCCTAATGAATTAATGGTACACTTTAAAATGCATCTGAGGCATTGCAGCCAGACTCCATTAGGGGATAACATTGGCTCAGAACAAACAGGTCCCTCTTCCCTTCTCCCCCACTGCAGATACAGTGCAGGTGTCTTTGATTTATTTTACAGGGAGCCCAAAGAAATGTCACCTTTAGTAAAAATATGCACATAATTTGCATCAGGAGAGCCCCTTCCATCGCAGCATGAAAGAGGCGCATTAACTAACATCAAACACAATACCATTCAACAGATCAAGAGCATGATTGAATAGACACCCACAAAGCGGTCCTGTGTTTTCTGTCAGTGAAAGGGTTTTAATCAGGGCACTCATACTGGAATGCTGTGGGTACGTGGCTATTCAGGGATGAGTGCTTTACAGGATCAACAGATATCATCTGAAATATTAGGTCCTCTCCTGATGAAGCAGCAAATTCTCTCTTCTATCTACACCTTGACTCAGATTATCACCAAGGATTTGTGTGTCTGTTTAACTGGAGGAATCAATCCGAGTTTTTAGCTGATTTTGTCTAAATATCTTGAGTAGGGCCTGTAAACTGAGTCCTGCTCGGGGTCCTAAAGCTTTAAACTGGCCCTAGATCTGAAGGGCGAAGAGCTGTTTGCTGCTGAATGTCCTCAGTGTCAATTGCTCTTTTAAACATAACTCACATTTTACATTTGTATTTCTTTTTCCAGATAGGGAAATCTTCCTTCCTTCCTTTTGGCTACAAATATGAACCTTTGATCAGACGCCAACAACAGCATCATTGAGCAGAAACAGCTTACAGCTCTGTTTTTCTACAGTATAATTGAATGCTTATATTTTCTGACCACACATACAGGATAAACACTTAAAAACTCATCCAATGGTGCAACAATATGGTTCTTTTCAAATCACTCACGCCAACCCGAAAGAATGCAGCACCCTGGGTGGTGTGCCATTTTGCACCACATCTGCCTTCCAACCCTCTCAGTAAATGTTGGTCCTGATCTATTCAGCTAGAAACTCCTAGTGCAGATGAAAAAAGTGCAGCCAAGAAGTGCATCTGCATACGAATCCTGTCAAAGCATTTCTAAATAAGCCTGTTTTAAAATGCCAAACCTAGCATTTAAACCCCTGCACACGCAGAGCAGGCCTTTTCTCTGAGATATCCTGCAACTTTAGGTAAGATGACAGCTAGCATATAGACACAAAACATTTAGTTACTCACTGAATTACATAAGAGCACTCCATTACTGAAATGACTAAACTGTTGTCAACCCAGAAGAAATTTATGAGTAAGCCCGTGATTCTCATCCATGCCATTCTACGGTAAAGTTTAGCTTTGGTTTGGAGCATATCCCCTCAAAATCTACGGTAAGACACTGAGGCACCGTTGGCTTAGGAGCTTATTACTGGGCTTAACCTCCTCTGTGCTTCTGCACTGCTTGAGGTTGACCCAATTCCCAGGAACGTTGCCACCAACAGTCTTTGTGTTACAGACCACCTGGATGCTGAAACCTTCTGATGAAGAAAGAGTAAAAGCTCTACTGTTATTGAAAATATCTGTTTTAACTGACTGATTATAAAGAATCTCAGAGATAACCTCATAACTTTACATGATGTGCTTAAAATCAGTCTTCATGTTTCAGATTTCTTAGATATGTTTACCCTACATTTGGTTTTAAATGTCAACATTGAAGTGAAACTGACAAAATGTCATTAAATGCGTGTGATTTTTCATTTTAAGTCTCAGATCAATGTTTTGATTTGCTTTATTTTAAACAAAAATGAAAGGAAACAGCTACAGTAGGGTTTCTGTAAAGATTTATAAGGAAAGGTTCCCGAAGCTTCTCATCAAAGAGGATAACCTTATTCATGCTGGTTCTGTACAGCAGTAGTTGGTGTCATGAGAGTGTATTAGTTGGGAGTATTAGTGAGACCTCGGGATCCCTGGGCTGCTCCTTCTGCTCTCTCCATATGACCCTGCTAATCCCTCAGCCTGTTGTCTGGGACACACACTGAGGCCTGACTCATAGTAACAGCAAAGATATGCATCTCAACTACTGTCATGCTTTATTCACTGAAGATTTTTCCTTCATTTAGATTCATTTTATCTGTATAAACCAATAATTACATACTCCTGAAGCTTTGACACAAACCCAGCTGGTTGGTGCTTCTGAAGAACCCCTGGAGTGGCAGATGAAACCTAGGGTTGTAGATCCTATTGATCTGTTCAACAAAAATGATTCGATAAAATAATACCAGTAAATCTCTAAAAGGCTGAACAGGGTTAGAACAAGGGAATCCCACTGCTTCCAATTCAAATATAAAACTGTTAGAAGAGCTTTATCATACATTTGATAATAGATAATGATTGTATTTCATGAATAGGAAGTGATGGCTCAGAAAATCAGACTGGTTATGGTTTAGTTAATTGGGGAAAAGAGGAGTTATAAAAGTTTGTGATTTTTTTGACAGAAAAACAAAAAAATCTCCCTTAAAAACACATGAAAAAGAAAATTAGATAGCTGAGAGACTTTAGTTTTACAGTTTTAGTTTAGTTATTTTAGTTACTTTACTTATTTGTTTCCTGGAAATGTTTAGAAGTATACTTATAATATACCCATGGTGAACTTTACTGAATATTCCATGTTTATAAGGACTAGTCCCTTGGAAAAACTGAAAGCACTGATACCCAATCTGGATTGGTGACAACAGAAAAGATGAACTCCCACTTTCAAACCAGGCATTTCTTTCTATTATTTTAATGTTTATTTAAAACCATTCTTATTTTTATGAAGGAGAGCATCTAAAATAAAAGGCAACCAGACTCTCTCTTTCTTTAGTTTGGTAATTATAGATAAAATATCATTCCTGCATAATTTTGAAAGTTCATCTTTAGTGTTTAAAACTATTTAAAATAACATTTTTATTTTGGAAAAAAGAATGGTATCCAATGAGCTGGAGAAGCTTATTAAATTTGCAGAGGAGAAACTGAGCAAGGTTTTCACCATTTTGTTAACTGAAGATTTTGAATCATTAGTTTTAGCAACAAGAGTCAATGTCAATTCCCTAATATAAATGTGATATATTTTACAGAGTGTTTTTCTAGCCTCCATGCCTTGAAAGTGCATTTATGTTAATGAATGTTAACTGATCTCTTTTTAATCCTTTTTGTCTTACAATACCCAGGGAATTGAACCCAGGACCTTCTTGCTGCAAGGCAACAACATCAAACTCCACCACTGTCCAGCTCAAGTGTGCTGAAAGAGATACATCTAAAAGGTGCAGGACACTGGATCTCAAAGGTGGAATCTTAGGGACCCTGCAGTATTTCATAACTCTCTTGGAGGGAAAATTGTGTATAATTTATGATGTTTTACATGCTAAAAATTGGTGTCTTTTTTAACTGTAACGCTTATTTTCAGTTCCTCTTAAATGTACAATCACAGCTGCAAGTCATTGATAATATATCTCTATCAGCTTTTGTACATCTAGACTCCACTAGAGTCTCAAGTCCTTTTCAATTTTTCGACCAGGACTGTCTTGCTTTAATCTCCATCTATAGCCAGATCAACACTGACCAGCTGTCTTGTACTTGCTGAACCAGTGCATATTTACACACGTTTGCTGTGTCTTGCACAGCCTTGAGGTAAACTACAGAGACACTTTGTATGAGTCTGTTGAAACAATTGCTTTCTTTGTGTTAGACATCCAGCAAGGTTGGACTTGCTGTGTGCTGCAGTTGTCTTGATAACGTTCTTTACTTGCGCTGTCCATCTTAGCAGCTCAGGGGTTATGATGGGTCTCTTGGCTGCTTCCACAATTAAGGCTCTCCTTGTCCGTTTTGGCTGGACAGCTATGTCTGGGTAAGTTTCTAGTTGTGCCAAGCTATTTCTACTGTAGTGTGACAGTTGCCCAGACAACAGATTTTCCCACCTGAGCTGTGGATCCAAGGAGCTACAGAGAGAATTAGCTTCTGTGATTACCACTTTTCTTACTCAGCCTGTCAGTTTAGAAAGGCAGCCACGTTTTGGTACGCTGTCACATTTTTTTCAGTTTTGGATGCTGGGTTTTATGGTGCTCTGTAAGATTTCCAATGCTTGGGACCCTAACTTCATCTGTGTTCTGTTTGCTGTTTTCTTTGGTCATCGTGATTCTGTTTTTCCCCACAAATGTTCTCCCAGACAAACCACCCAACAAGACAGAATCCCTATATTTGCTAAAACTAAGATTAAATTATATGTGCTCTACTAATTAGGGGATTTCTGATTCATTTCTTTCTGGGGTGTCAAATCAAAGGGGTCTGACATAAAAGCAAAAGACACTTGTCAGATATCTATTTATAAAACAGAGTTAAAGGTTATAATTTTCCAACCACTTTATAACTCTGCATTGCTTTTGTGTCAATTGATTGTGTTTAATGACAAATAAAATCTTTTACAATTCTATGAATTGGTAATAACCTAGCTAAATGCCTTAAAGCTCAAGGGGTAAATACTTTTTAGGGCTGAATATCCCACAGGTTGTCACCTTATGTCAGTGTCATGAAGACTGCTTTTCCTGGAAAAGACCCATCATCATAAAACCATCACCATCTTATTTCAGCCACCCTTCTCATCCCCTTCATGCTCAGACCCAATTCAGTTTTTAGAAGCATCATTTCCTCACTTTGCTCTTGCCTTTAACCATGTATTGAGTCATTACTTCATCCTGCCTGAGCAGAGAGGTGTATGTTGTTATGCAACTGTACCGTGACCATTCAACACAGACAGACAGAGAGACAGGGCATGAAACACTGTCCCATCACTTATCCTCCAACACATGCACGTTTAATAGAGTCTGCATCTCCGCACTATGCGCTTCAGCACTCTCTGCAAAGCGTTACTCTTGGGATTTACAGCCATAAGTCTCCTCTCCTCTTTCAAACCCTTGCACACACACACACACAACACACATGCATTAATGCATACACACGTCTGGCATCGTTTACAGGAAGTCGATTGACATACGTATGCACACACAGAGAAGGCCTAAATGATTCACAATTTACTTCCTCGTGTGATGACGGCTCTCCTTCTCCAGTCACAGCACTGAAAACAAACAGCGCATCTGATGTGTATGAGGAAACAAAAACCCGGGTCCAGATGGAGGATTAAGCGTGACATTTGTCACACAAAAAAGAGTCGGGTTTATGCGTCACGTCAGCGTGACATGTAATGTAAAGTAGCGCACGTCGTCATGTATCTCTCATCTGAGCTGTAGTCAGGAAAGGGTGGTAGAAGAGGGCTTGCCGTCGGTCCGCAGATTGGTGCGCAACGCCATTACAGACCACCCTACTCTGCTTGGTTCATTCATAAATACCAGAGGATCGCCATCTCGCAGCAGTGCATCATTTGGAAGTCACAGCAGCCCCCACCCCCTCTATTCTTTACCTCATGTTAGTTTAAAAAAACACTAAGAAAAACAAATAATAAAAAAACAAGCAATTTCTTCATTTCTGCCCTTCACATTTCTGCCTGCTCACCGCCAATATGGCTGTGCGGACATATAGGCAGGAACGGATATAGAACCAACAAGATCGAGATTTTCGAATAGAATCAGGACTCATATAACATAAGCCGATATGGGTAAGTCTAAAACAGCAGCAGTGTTATGAATAAATTGGAGGAGAACAGCGGGAATCCTTGTGGGCGCAACACATTCAGCAGCCAGGCAGAAAGCAAAGAGCAGCGCGGCTATACGCTACCAAATACCAGCATCTAATCTGCGCGTAAAAGAGGCAGGAGAGAACAGCATCTTCATACCTGGTCGTGATGGATTTTTATACACACGGCTCCGTTTCAGGCGCGTCCTCGGTTCGGAGGGGTCAAAAAATAAACGCCGACAGCGTCTTAAAGCATTTTTACACGACTCATATAGAGCTCATGTCGTCCGATTCCCACTCACGCACACGGTACAGCACACACACGCAATCTCAGTCTTTCGGTTCCCCTCTCTCTTTCTCGCAGATAGGATGAGGGAGGTGCTTTTCCCTCTCCCTTGCCTGTGTGGCGAAAAAAAAAAAACTAGTCAGGCTGCGAATTCATTCATATCCGTTGCATACTTAGGCTTAAATGAATTTCATTTTTACAGCATTCCCTTTGTCTTTGAAGTAATGAATAAATCCCGAGTCCCAACTTGAATCTGATAGAGAATCAGTGGGGGAAGAAGCTAAAGATTAGGGTGATGGCAAGGAGGCCATCAAACATCAAAGACTTAAAGCATACCATCACAGGTAAATCCTCTAAATTCCAGTGGTGTCATGAAAAAACTTATCAACATTTTAAGGAGTAACTTGAGTAAAGTTCAGTTCAGTTATAAAGAAATTTATCAGGAATATCTCTTGAAAGGGAAAAAACAAAAGAATTGCAAAACGAACTAAAAAAAAAGAACACAGTTTTAGTTTATAAAGTAGGCCACAAACCTGTAATTCCTCAACAGTTGTTCATGTATAATGTAAAGACAAAATATTAAACTGGTCCAAGGGACAAATTCGTTAGTCTCGTTTGTCATCGCAAACTATTTAGTTTCTTAATATTGAGTGTATTTGCATTTAATTCGAACAGGTAAATAATATTTAAAAAGGCAAAAGAAAGCTTTTTTAGTTTATTTACTTTTTCATTGAATTGCTTAACTTTTTCCGTTGACACCCGTTTAAACACGACAATTATATTTCGAGAATGTTCCCCTTTTATCATTAGGCCTTATGACATATTGTAGTATTTTTAGGTGTATTTTCAAGTCTGGGGATCAGATTCCATCCAGGACCTCTGTCCGTACCTTGGCAAAGCTAATATGATACAGTTAAGCCAACACTGCATCAAACATCCAACATAATGATAGTTAGCATCCATGGTCTATGGTTTCAATTCAATGTTTTGGTCTGGTAACTTGTACAACCTTTTTCACATGTCTTTAATCCTGTCAGTGTATTCTTTAAAGAGCTGTCTTGCATTGTCCTCCAGCAGTAAATGTTGGTGGAAAATTTACCGATAGATTTTCTTAGATCGGTGTCTTCAGTGTTAAAGAGCATAGCTTTCTGTAAGTCAATATCATAGCTAATAGTTGTCTGAGTCTTTGGGATTTTGGCAATTCTTCTACCCATCGACACAGTTTATGCTTCGTTTCTTGATGTTTTGGTTTTATTTTCTATTTGAAAGCAATCAATTCTTTCCAACCAAGGGAAATCTTATAAACAATTGCTAGAATGACCCAGTTTACTGATATCTAAAGAGAATAACACATTATTATTAGGGATAATTCTGGGAGATTATTAAATGGATCTTCGAATATAGATATAACATAAAACTTGCCTTAATTATTTTACAAAATTATTTTACATTAAAGTCTCCTCCCAACTATGCCAGATTGAACATTTCATTTGTACCAGAATTTAAACCATTTAGACCAAACACTAACAGAAGACGAACAGTTTTCTGTATCCAGATGTCATAAAGACTGAGAACCCAAACACGATTTGTTTCTTATTTAGATGTACAAAAAAATAAGTGAAGCAGATCAGCACCATGGACAGCGACATCGCAGCTCATTGGAAAGCGAGATTTGGTGAATGCGACACATTTTATACATTGATAATTTATACGATATATTGATACGAGAAAACACGCAGCGGAAAGAAGAGTTAATGATGTGATGACAGATCCAACCACGATGTACCAGGAAGTGAGCCATCGGTTTATTGATGACACCCAAACATATCCCGAACAGCTCATTGCCGTAATCTTTCCAGAATCCCCCTCTTGGCATTTAACACCGTGTCCAAACGTTTTTAAATATATAGTCTCCTTGTACTTAAATAAATCAGTTGACTTTTTATCCCGGGTTTTGTTAAGAGGTTTGCCATCTGCATGCAACACCCTCCACGAATGACTCACCAGCTCTGCATACACACCGCATAGGGTTTGCCTCCCTCTCTCGGTGGACAGGGGAATTACATTGATTGTACGCGGGTTTTGTCCCGTGTTTTCCCACTTTGTGTAGAATAGCGTTTAAAAAATTAAGGATCTTCAGCAAATTCAAAAGAAATTTAGGATTATATCCTTAAGAGCCTTACAAAGTCAATAGAAGAAAGAAGTGTTATTGGTTTAACTTTGATATTTGTTCAAAACAGTAAGGCAAGTATGTATTTATTTCTCACAAGTAAGTTTTCGAAAATCCGACTGGCCTTTTTTATCAGTTCTAATTATCCAGACATCTACTTCTGTGTTAAAATATACGTGATTAATAAATGTATTAAAATTTATCAGTGTGGAGTTTTGGGCCAATAAATAGCATATTTCACATCAAAAGCACAAGACTCAATTCTCGTGGTTTCATCCACCCCAATTTTTACATAATTTCCAGGGTTCTCATTACTTTCCCATTTTCAGTTTAAATAAATAAAATAAATAATGACTATAATACCATTACTTCGGAAGGTGGGCATTTCTACAGTAGTATGGCTTTAAATTTGGAACTTACAAAACAAAAGGGAGAAAGGATGGACCGTAATAGATGAATTGATAGCAAACTGATGGCTGAGTAAAACCCAAGCAGATAGATCAAAAAGATGGAATGACTATCTGCAACAGGTTTTCTCCCAGGATTGTTCTTTGTTTAGCTCAATTTTTATTCTCATTAACCAGTTTCTCGCATACTCATTAATAACTAGAAACTCTACATATTGCAGATGATCAAACATGATGCATTTCTCAGATCCCGTTTACAGTCTTTTCTGGATTTTTGTTTTATTTCTTAAAAAGCACAAGGCGATATCCATTTATGATAAATGTAATTCAATTCATGTTTATTAACTGTAACTTAGTTGTAAAAAATACTCACTTAGAAGAGATGCTCTCCCTCCTTTATTTCATTTCTCAAAGCAAAACATTGAGAATCATTTTCTTTTCACTACAAACTTTTTGCTTTGTGTTGAGCTATCAGATCAAATACCAATGAAACACAGAGATCATCAAGGGGTGCCAATACTTCTGCGATACGTCGTCTCTGGAGCAGGTGAGTGGAACGGGAGGAAACAAAAAGATTAGCTACCTATTGCTGTGGACCTCTAGTAAAATTTGACCTTTATTTAAAAAAAAGACTGGAATATATGCCATTTGTGGTAGGCATAAGAACTGGACAGATGAGTAAAAAAGCAGCCGTTGTAAAATCCCTCCTGGAAGGAGGGAGAACCTCAAATGAACAACAGGGTGATAGGCATACAGATGTTCACAGTAGTGAAATATTGTATAAAAGATACACATAACTTTTTCTTTTACTTGTAAAATAGTTTTAAAATCTGTTTTTGTAATATCTTGAAACATTAAAGGGGTAAATCTGGCTCTTAACTCTCACTGTTACAGGACATTGACTTGATCTAAAAGAAATCTAACTAGTGTTTCATTTTTCAGTTTTACAGATCCAGATGATCAGCAGATAAATATGATTGTCATTCATGTGATTTAGCCATTTTACTTTGCTATTACATTACTGAAGCATCTTGGCTATACCAAGAGCCCCAGGGTTGTAAACCTAACAGTGATCCGATGGACATCCATGTTAGGTTATGGTTGGGTTCACAATCTCCAGCACAACTGCAGAGAGATTCGATTTTTTATTTTAATCACACCGCTGAATGCTAGATTGATTAAAAAAAAAAACAAAGTGCATCTCAAAGACAGGTAATAGTTGGACACTGATTGAGGGATGGATAGATGTATTGAGCAGATTATTGAATTCAAAGCTTCATTTCAGGAGACATCTTTCCATAATCCTGTGTTCAGATACATCAGCCTTGGCTGTCAGAGGCATACAGCATACACAAAACCCCAGCACATATCTTCACACAAACCCTTTCCAGATGGATGCCCTTCTATCCCTCTGGTGCAGACAGACCATCCACCATTTCTCAGCATATTATATCCAGTGCACAAACACAATTGCCCTTCCTTTCGACATCCCTCAAGCATGAATGCAGCATAAAACAGAAATTAATGCACGGGCAGTTAGGCAGACCAAATAATAAAATCTTTTTAACAGGTAACAGATTAAAAGATCAAGGGGATCCGGATCCTGAAAGAATTTTTCCCCCAGAGCTTCACAAGGGAAAAGAAAAAAAACTGATGCAAGCCTGGCATTCATTGCTTCTCTTAGAAACAAGTAAAAAAAAGGAGTAGAGCATGAACTTTGTAAAATTGGATTTTATCAGGTCCAAATTAGTGAGTAGTATAGACATGGAAGAAGACGAAGCAAAGTAAAACCACATCCGGACACAGGTTTAGCTCATCGGTGTTCCAGTTTTATTTTTTTAAATCAAAGGGAAATAAATTAAGACAGTTTAAAAAGAGCTTTTCCAGTTAATGTGAAAGAATGTCTCAGATTAAGTCTGGCACAGTAAGAGAGAAAGGAGACAGTGGACATGATTATCAACGCAACAGAAGGCAATTATAAATACATTCTAGGGCAATAAGCTTTCACACCAAAAAGCAGTAAAGATCTTAAAAGGTTCCTGAGGTGTTTTACATTTACCGCTGCATTTCTTTACCGTAATCAGTAATGTCAACATATGGGTTCATATGTATGCATTTTTTCTTTAAGTCTTAATGTAGTGCAAATTGTTAATCTTCTCCCACAAACCTGATACTGCAGCTACATGCAAGCAAACCAGTGATTTATTTTTCAATAAACACTTTCTCCAAGCCGTCTTCAAAACACAGAGGAAGTTCACAAAAAAAGGTCACAGTTTCATTGACTGTCTTCAACGTACCGATGCTCAAATCTTTTATTTGTTTTTAGAAGTGAGGCAGAAGCCACAGTCTCCATGAAGCGCAGGTCGATCGGTCATCCATCTTCAAGGAGGATGAAAAAGTCACACATACTCATACACTTGCAAACAATTTCTCTCACACACATACAGACAGGAGAGGCCCTTCTAGGATTTTCACTTATTCTTGTCAGAGTTGAGAACTTGGTTAACAGCTGGAAAAGAAAGGATAAAAAAAGAAGATGCAACAGATAACAGAGTAAAGCTTAATGTATTCACACAAAAACAACACATTAAAATTTTATTCAAAAGAGGGTTTATTTAACACATTTAAATAGTGTAACACACACACACACACAAGTATAGTAACAGATAATTGTACACATTTTAGTAACTAAAGCCTATAAATTTGGTCCTATAAACAACATTCAGTTTCTCAGAAAAATAGTACATTAGAAAAGACCAATAAAAAAAGTTTTAAAAAACAAAACAGACGTCAGCCTACTGAAATATTTGTGCATGCACTGTATAAAATATGCCGCATTTGTTTGGTGTCCATTTGGAACCAACTACTGCTTCAATGCAGAGAGGCATTAAGGTGATGAGCCAGTAGCTCTGCTGAGGTGTTACGCCCAGCTTGGGTTAATGGTGGCCTTGAGCTTGTTCCCATTGTTGGCCCTGGTGTCTCATCTTCATCTTGATGATATTCTTTACATTATCTTTGGGATTTTGGTCAGGCAAGTTTGCTGGCCAACCAGAACAGAGATACCATTATCATTAAACCAGGTATGGGTCCTTTTGGTTGTTTGACCAGGTGCAAAGGTCTGCAGGGAAATAAAATCAGCATCATAAAACTTGTCAGCAGTGCGAAGTGTAATTTCCCACAAGTTAGCTGTGCTGCTGTTGGTTTTGATAAAGTACAGCAGATCCACACCAGGATATGAGCAGGTTCCCTGAACCATTACAATCTGGAAAGTTCACATGGGATCTCAAGAATGTTGGATTCTGAACCTCTCCGCCCGTTCTCCAGTCACTGGTACCATGTTTCCAAATTAAATGTCAACAAAGATGTCAAGGATCAGACATTTTTAACCACCAACACTGTATGTAGAAGGCTTACGCTGTGGTTATTGTTGCTGTTTTGGCATTTTTTCCTTGATATTTTTTCCTTCCACTCAACTTTTTATCAACATCTTTGCAAATGGCACTGAACATGCAGCTTCCTCAGCAATTACCTTTCGTGACTTATCCTCTTTAAAAAGGGTGTCAATGAATGTCTGCTGAACAGCCGTCATTGGTCTTAACATTGTAATTTTCTGAGAAACTGATTATATTTTTTTTTATTTTTTAATTGACAAAGTCCTCTTAAAAAAAAAACATTTACAAATTTACTATGCAATAAATGTTTATTAGAAAAAATACTTAAAATAAATTGAAAGTTTTCTAATATATTAAAAAGCTGCATATGACAAAGTTAAAGACTCACCCTCCTTTGTCACTGTCTCTGTAATGTTCTTGGCCTTGGAAGTCAGATCATTGACGACAGTGTCCATGGTGGCCTGGTGTTTCAGAAAAAATGGCCGTATCAGCCGCTTGTACAAAATGTCAGAGCCGTTCCACGTCACTGGGGCCATACACCAAATCAGGAACACACACTGGGGAGAAAGCGGAACAGATTTCAGATTAACCTTAGCCACACTTCTTGGTCTGCCACTTTAGCTTCTGTGCTACATGAAGCTGAAGACAGAATTTAGCCATCTGTTGGAAACAACAATCGGACTCATTCAGAAATATGGATCTTCTTGTTGTGCCTCCATCATTCCAAAGGCCTGTTATAGCATAGAAGGACACTTTTCCAAATACATCAAGATAAATGCAGCATGTATGTACAAGTCTGTATATAAATCATGGTTCTGTACATTTCACACAGTTTTATGCTGGAGATATTTTCACCAATTTGTCTTTGAAGACTTTTTCCAATAACAAGACCAACCATAATGTTCAGGCTTTGTGTTCTGAGAAACCTACAATTCACATCACAAGTGATTTAACTAAAGCAGCTATGAGGAGCTCAAACAACTTGACATCAAAATATTTCATTTATTATTTTATACATTTACACCCTTTAGTTTAGAGAATATGTACAGAACACCAAATTCTTTTTTCCTACAGATTTTTTTTTATTCTAAAGGGTGTTTTTATACAAATTCTCCACAAGAGGGCAGCTTTTCCAAGCTGTATTTAGAGTGGCTTTTCCACCCAACTCGACAGAGAACTACATAAAACCTTCAGAAAGACTGAAGTTTGTGTTTATTTATGATTACTGTAAGTGCTGAAACAGGTCTCTCATGCAGGAGGTTCTAAAGATTAACCACATTTAGTTAGCTTAAATGCACCTACAATCAATTAGACATCATTTCACAAAAAACTATAAATATCTTTGGACTATTTTGGAAAATAAGTTAAAATTTACCTGCCAATCAGAAAACCTACAAAATAAGGGCCAGCAAATAGTATTTTGTCTAAGGACGCTTGCAAAATTTTTAGTTGACAAGTCCTTGATGATCCTATTTTATAGATCATATATTGAATCAGTGTTGACCTTTCACCTTCTCTGTTGGTTTGGGAAGACCAACAGATGCCCTTAGCAGGGTAATAGATACCAGCAATAAGATCTTAGGGGATGAACAATGCTCACTTACAGAACCATGCAAAAAAACAAATCATTAGGAAAACTAAAGCCACTATCACCGATAGCTTGCATCCTTTACAAGCCGAGTTACAATTTTTGCCTTCTGGCATCAGGCTCAGACTTCCTTGTATAAAAAGTAACAGGTACAAGCACTAATTTGTTCTACCAGCAATATCTCTTTTTAATGCAGGATAAAGTAGGGGGACTTGCACCTGATCTAGTTGCAACTGTCAACAATAAAATACATGCTGTATTCTTCCCATTATGTGTTGATTTCTACTGTATGTGACTGTATTTTATGTGCTTGTTTTTGTTCCTTATTTCTACATTTTTGATAAGGTTTGTGTTTTAGTTTTTATACTTGCTGCAACATCAATTGCCCAATTTGGGATACGAATAAATACATCTACATTTAAAAGATATATTCAGAAATAGATACAATTAAATAAGCTTAAAGATTCATTTCAGAGAAAATAGGATTATCTGAATATATACATTAAGGCAACAAGAACAAACAAATAAAAAACAGTGACTTTTGCCTTGGTCTTGAAAACATTTAGTTGTCATTTTAACAGTTGTTTTAAAACAACCAGAACAACATTTACCTTTTTCTTTAAAAGAAGGATTCAGTTAATGCAGTTACCCATCCGCAGATTAATTTAACAATCTCTCACAGACATATAATCTAAATTTAGGTTTAAGATAATTTAGATCTGAGTGTTCAGCATTTAGTGCTCTCTGAGCAACACTTATTACCAGTGACCTGAGAGCGCAGCTGACAAACCACTATGAATTTTATAGGAGAAACCAATGCATTTACTTACTTTTCCAGCATAGTAAAAGGGGAACCAGGAGAGGAAGATGTCAGAGAAGGCCTCAACAATGCTGAACAGTCCATAAACAACCCAGTAGGTCAGCCACTGAGTGTCATCCTCCTTGATGTTGCTCTCAATGGCCTTGATGCTGAAGGAACAGATGGACAGAGTTTATTTAATACAGGAGGATGAAGGTTTGGTTCTAACCCTGGTGACAATAACTTCATTTCTAATCATAAGTACAGGTGGTAAAGATTAATCTGTCAAAACTGGGAAAGTTACTTGATTTCTCAGCATAAAATAAGATAAAGCTTTTTTTATCTTATCATAAGCTGTGCTTATGATAAACGGCCCAACATTTCTCAAAGCAAAGGTGGATAATCCAGGTGCAGAAAGTCAACTTCCTGTACAGAGAGTCCTTCCAGGTTATTTATATAGCGCTATACAGATGAAGGGAAAGAAGGCAGGATTTTTACTTTCTGGGTCTGGATTCCCCACCTCTGTTCAAAGGGTGAAGAGTTGGGAATCCAGCTGCTGCTGGAGCTACTGTCCTGATAAACTAGCATTGGCTGACTGACACTTCTGAAAGTAAAGGCTCCTGTACAAAAAATCCACACAACTTATGCTGATAGAAAAGCCAAATATATTGCACTGCTTAAAGAGCCTTTGAAATTTTTCTTCATTATACGTTACATCCAATGGTTTGCGTGCAAAAGCAAAATATGGTTATATAGATATATCTGCATTTTACAATCTAGTAATGGACTAACTAGACCAGAGCTGGATAACTGTATACAAAGAAATAATATCCAATATCAATATTTTAACCCTTTACCTAATATATTTTAAGAGTAAGGTCTATTTTAGTATCAGTTTTGGATTTTGACTATTTGGATTGGATATTTCTACATTAATTACAGATTCTTAAAAACTGAAAAAAATACAATAGTCAAATCATGCATTCCCAGCAGTTTATAAATGCATCCTTTAAGATAGTCTTTCACCATCATCACATTAATGCAGAGAAATTTACATCATTATTTGCATTTTTAGACAGTAGGTAACCTTCTACTTCCTTTATAAACAACGGAAAGCTCATTTTCCCAAAGCTGTGAAACTTCATATTGCTTAAAAAGAAATGTGTACAAGTGGCTAGGCTGGTTATACATGCCCATGAATTCCATCATATTGGGTAAAAAAAAAAACTCCATTAACAAGTCAAGGTTATCCCCAAAAATCTGATCTTTATGATGCTCCAATTTATTTATGCTTTTCTCAGCTGAACAGCTGATTAGTGAGAAAACTGCTGACAGGAGAGTCTATTGTTCAGAATATGATTAAAACAAATATGGATGGGATTACTTATCAGGTGAAAAAAAAAAATAAGCAAAATTTCAAAACTTGATGGGAAGCGTTTTCACAGCGACTTAAAGATAATATACATACGAAAAATATGCTGGGTAGATGAATCCGATCAGGTTGCAGAGCAGTGAGGCTCCATATCCAAACAGAAGGTAGAGTGCGATGAAACCAAGAACACCTACAGAGGAAGAAAGATGAGAGCAGGGGGCGGGGCAGAGGATATCCAGTTACAACACAAATGCTGGGTTAAAACGAGTTATTATGCCAAATGACAGGATGGAAGGACAGTAGAGAACTGGGACTGGAAACTGTGCTAACATAAAGCCCAACACTAATTGTCAACTTTTACCACAAAACTCACTGACATCTAAGGCTACATACCAGATGTTCATGTATTTAGAATAATACGGGGAACTTATTTTTAATTTTTCAGTTCATATCATCTGTAATTAAAATTACACATTTTCTCAGTAACTACTTTGTTTTATATTTGCACAATTCCACTGTGCCACATCTGGTACAGCAGCACAGTACATTCAAACTTAAACTTTGTATCAAAATGTACATTTAAAAGTTAAAACTGACATTCAAAGTGCATTGATAAAAGGCAGAAAATGAAACTAATGACCTCTGTTTGTCATAACCAACCAAGTTCTTCAGTTGTATGTTTACAATTAACACGAATCAAAACAATGTTTTGTTGTGATACAGCTAACAGTTTGCTTCTATAACTATAGAAACGAAAGATGTAACTGATGTAATCATGTCATTTAAATTGGTAACCCTAACCCTAGGCATTAAAAGCCTCCAATACCATTTCCTGCTCTTTACATCTCATTTGCATCTTACAGTTCATAAATAAATATCTATACAAATGGAGGATAGCCAGCTCTTAGTAATAAAGATGAAACATGAAACAGATTGGACTCCAAACTAGGACTGCTGCTCACATACACAAAGACTCCAGCCTACAGAGATCAAACAGACTTACTGATTGGAAACACATAAGCAGCTAGAGGGTCTTCAGTCAATGTTAAAGAGAAAAAGCAGAAACATTGAGCAGCTGTGTATTGTGTTCAACCAGTTCAGTTTTAATCAACTCAATTTACTCATTCAGCATCTATTAAAAGCAAACATTATCTCCATCCATCATTTACACCCACTTTTCATTGCAGGGTTACAGAAGAGCTGGTCCGTACCTAACAGTCGATCTTTTTTGGACTGTGGTATGAAAATGGAGTATCTGTAGAGAATGAATGTACGAACAGCGAGAATAGGCAAACCCCTGTACAGAAAGACCTCAGGCTTAAGGGATCACACACAGTTTAAAATGCAAACTGTGTTAAATGAATTACACTACAGCAGTCACATTCTCACACACGCCTTGACACTGCCTCTTCTTTCAAAATAAACTATTTCTGAACAACTGTAGGGGGAAACTGTTCAAGTAATGTTTTAATGCAACAGCCTATAAGAAATGGGGTCAAAATGTGTCAACAGGAAAAAGCGTTTGAGATATCATGTATAAATCTGCAACTGGTGATGTCAAAGTATATATGTAGATTCAGATCTCACATCGAGGGAGTGACAAACATTATCCATACAAACCTGCAGCTTAGAAAAAAAAGCAAAACAAAAACAGCTCAAAACAGTGATAGTTGAAAGCAAGAAGTAAAAACAAAGTATTGGCTGCAGGTACAGCAGAGAACAAGACTGAGTCTGTCAGCATATTTAACTGCAAAGCTTAAAGTCCCAAAGTGGCAGACATGAACTTGAGTTTCTCCACTTTCTAACCCGGTTCTTCTGATTGCCTATATTAAGATACCAAAGTAAGATAAAAATTCAAGTAGTTTGAAAGCAGCCCTAATCAGTTTTCATGTTAGAAGTCCACAATGTTACCAGAGTTTAGCTCAGAGATTAACAGGGAAACTAAGGAGGTGACGTGACGCCACTCAGCTGCTGTCTTTCTCTATGTTCAACTAAACACGGGTTATTGAACAGCTGAGAGCCATTTGATTACAAAGCTGAGTATTTACTTAGGTGAGGGGCGTGACACAAAAACATCTTTGAATTTATATCTGCACTGATAACAAATTTTCCATCACAGGAATATTATGACCATGAGGTTAGTAAGGACTGAACAGCAATAAAGTTGCTCCCCAAAGGTTATTTACCAGTCATTTCTAGTCACCATAAAACTGTCATTGCTCAAATAAAAAAAAAAATCTGTTAATTTTATGATCACAAAACAACCCTCTTACTATATTGGTTTCTAACATCTTCAGAGTTGAAATTGTGAAAGTCGGTCCAAAGTGCAATGTTTGAATATTAACAGCCATTATAACCATTTGCCCTACATGATTGTAGTTTGCTTCCACTTTCTAGTAGCAGTAATAAGTCATATAAAAGCTTTCAGAGACAAACCAATCAGAAGAGTACTGTGGATATGGGTAATTATAGAAATTGTACTCAGTTCCTTAATGGATAGGTTGCTGTTATTAGGCCTAATTCAGGTCCATTTTCCCCACTTGAAATGTCTCATTTTAATAGTATTTCATCAATATCATTATCAATCATCAGTCTGTAGGAAGACAACAGATTTTGATTTCTATATCACCTACATTTAAGCTGAGTTCTTAGATTTGACATTAAAATTGATAGTTAGAGGACCCTAAATGGGACATTATCTGCATCTCTAAATCATCATTAAGAAGCTGGGATATTAAACTAATCAATGTATTCTGATTAAGGTCCAACAATTTGTCAAAATCTACAACTAACCACAATTACTGCTGCTGCTGAGTCCTTCTTAAACCTAATTCTATTTCAATTTAACCCTTGCCCCCCTTATCTTGGGAAGCAAACCATGTGAAATTACATAATCGAAAATGAGGGTGTTAAGCAACAAATATAAAGCTTCTCTAAATGTTTTCCCAACCATAAAAACAAATGCTTACCATTAAAAAGCAGCAAAATTACAAAAAAACTGCTAATTAACAAAACTCAAAGGAGAGCCCTACAATTATAAAGATGGAGGAATCAGTTTGTTTAAATTTATCGACATGAACTGGCTAAAACTACAAGAAAAGCATGTAGCAAGAGTCAAATGATCAACTGAAAGTGCTTTATAAATATATAAAAAAAATCTAACTTAATGTCTGAACATTATGAGCAGGGGTGCTTTAAATAAGGGACAATCAAAATGCTTGGTAAGTAAATTTACCTCTTATTTTAGGTTTGTGTAAAGCTGGATCTGAAAGATTTAAATCAATCTATAATGGCACCCAAGTGTTGTTCCAGAACATCAGATCTTTTTATTTTATTTTTATGCACGAAAAAAAGCTCTCCTCTCCAACATAGTGCCTCAGTTGGCATGCGGTCTTCCCCTCATGCTCATTTCCTGCTTCTATGTGGTCACAGACGCACGCATGGCATGGGGCGAGCACACCATTACAGACATCAAGCTTTCAAAATGGTACAAATATGTACATGTGCCCCTGGGCTATAAACTTGAAGACAACACAAAGAGTAGAAATATTTGGGAAACAGTGGATTTGAAATACTTGGTTGTTGTATTATGCAGCACAGCCTTAGTTTAAACAGCTAAAACACACAAAGTTGTTTGCAAACATGCCTTTGATCCATGTATAAAAAAGGACAACTGGCTATCAACAGTGCTGCACATGAAAACTGCACAATTCAGGATCAGCTTTTACTTTAAACTGGGCTATTTGAATGCAAACTAATGCACAATTGTGAACACCTTTAAATTGATCATATTTGAATAAAAATGGTAGGTCTGAATGTAGGTCACCCTGATTGGCACGTTTCCTGCAACTGCAGACAAAGAACTTGACTGTGGTGTCTGGCTGGCATATATTG
This sequence comes from Jordanella pulchra, assembly GCA_034780135.1. Lineage (NCBI taxonomy): Eukaryota > Metazoa > Chordata > Actinopteri > Cyprinodontiformes > Cyprinodontidae > Jordanella > Jordanella pulchra. Next base: position 8,837 of record JAUZNJ010056733.1, on the reverse strand, counting down.
ACTTCTGCTGTGCATATTGATTCAGTTGAGCTTTGTCAAAATACAACTCCCAAAAAGCTAATGGGTGGAGGAGCTTAACGCTGAATGTCATGCTAGGATATCCCTTTCCATTTCTGCCCTGCAATTGGTATTTCAGGACGGATAAAAATACCCTCTGGCCAGCTGCTGGTGCATTTGGGATTTTAACAGCTGTTTTTTTTTAAAGTAACGTTCAGACAGAAATGTTTTAGAGACAGCATGAAAATTGAGCTGGTTGAACTAAGGTAGAAAACAGGAGCAATGAACAAAGCAAGCTAGTCAACTATGGCAGCCGCCTGTTGCAGCTATAGGGCAAAATCATCAGCAGAATTAGATAACGCTGACCTACAATGGCCAGCGCTGTGTTACAAGCAAACTAATTCATTTAACTGTGTTTAAGTGCGTTTCAAAAACTCTAAAAAGAGCCGTATAAAAATGTGAACGTACCCAAAGTGATATATTCTCTCTTCACTCCCGTTTTTTCCTCCAGCACTGCCAACTGGTCGGTCACAAAGTTTTTCTCGTGGAGCAGCGTCACAAAGCGTTCTTTCAGATGACTCATTTTTGCCTTTTTCCTCAGCCTGTTTCCGCACAAAGCAACACAGTAAACAATAGAAAACATTACAAGGATAGATATCTGAGAGAATGTTAGTTAAAGTAAATGTATTTTCTTTTTTTATTACTAACCTCTGCTTGTCAACTTGCTGGAAAAGCGGCTGAACAACGCCAACTGTCTGCTGGCTCCTCAGAGAGCTGCGGGCTCGCGGAGGGGGAGGAGTTTGAAATCATTGAGCTGACCAATCAGAGTGTGGCTTTAGAGTGTCCGTGCCAACGGCTTCCTGTTTCAGTTGGGCCTGAAGGCAGATGCTACTAACAGCGAATACTGTTAGCTCCCATCCACACATCAAATGAATAGTATCAGGGCTATCTACCTAAAAAACACTGATTGACCGATGGAAAATAAACATTTTAAAAGTAAAACATTTAAAATTTACGTACAAAAGCAAAGCATTTTTTGGCAAAAGCAGCAGAAATTTTGTGTTAATGTTTCAGTTATCATATTTGATCATCTGTGGTTCATATTTTGCAAAACTTAAGCCAAGACATTAAACATTGGTGTAGTTAGACAGGCAAAATTCTGACTAATTTATATTAAGCTTCACAAAAAAGTCTGTTTTGAATTGTGACACAAAGAGAAATGTGTTTTTTTTTGTTTGTTTTTTTGTTTTTTTTGGTCAATTAATGTCACAAAACAACTGCTTGCATAGTATGAGATTTATGCAAGTATCTAAAATATACAGGCATTTACATATAAAATGTGTTTGACATACATTTCTGCTTACCTGTCTTCAAGGGAGAGCTGTATGGTGACTAAGTGCTTAGCGATGTTGCCTTGCAGCAACAAGGTTCTAGGTTCGGTCCCGGCCTGGGGTCTTTCTGCATGGAGTTTAAATTTTTGCCCCGTGCATGCGTGGGTTCTCTCTGGGTACTCTAGTTTCCTCCCACAGTCCAAACAAAAAGCATGACTGATAGGGTAATTGGCATCTCTCAATTGTCCCTAGGTATGAGTATTTGCATGCATGGTTGTATCTCTTTGTGTGTGTCTATGTATTGCCCTGCAACAGACTGGTGCCCCGTCCTGGGTGTACCCCACCTAATGCCTATAGTCTGACGGATGAAGTGGGAGACGATGGATGGATGGATGCCTTCAAGGGGGGTAATGCTTGTCAGATTTGTTGTTATTTTTATTTGTAACATATGTCAAGATACATAATCTTCCTTCCATTTTATAAAAATGCACTAATCCGTGATTCTTACATAAAAAAACAACAACAACAAATAACGTACACCGAGGTTTATAGTTAAGAAAGAATGCAAATCCATTAAAGAGAATGAATACAAATACAAGAAAAGCTGTTATATGGTGTCTCTTTTATTTTTTTCTACCTCTGAACTTTTAAATGTGAGTTATTTGAATACCAAACTGTTCTGGGCCAGGAGAGAAGACCCACAGAGAAAAAAAGAGCAGTAAAAAATGAAATAAATCTTGAACTTTGTTTAGTGATATTTATATTAGGAAGATATGATGTTTTTGTTCTATTAATTTAATTGTTAGAAATCCTTTGTTTATTTTTGTCCCATCTCCAAATTTTATCCACCAGCACATTTAGACCCTTCTTTTAAAACTGAGCTTTTTCCTTTAACACTTTTTGTGTCAATCATGAGTTTATCAGAGGCACAACTTTGTAATTTTTTGATTATACTGCCATATAAAATACATTATTTTGTATGCCGTCATTTTGAAACTTTCAAATAACAAGAAAACCTCAACCTGAATATAACAATACTTTCCACCCCCTCCCAGTCATTGTCTTACCCAAGAATCACATTAAAGTAGGTTATGGTGAAATAAAGATGTTCTAAATTTAGCTAGGAATGACTCACTCTTAATGGTTCCATTACAGTGCTGCAGACTGCTGAATAAATAACATACAATATATTACTGAATGTATTCATATTCGCTTTCCCTTTGAAATTACTGATATTAGGTGCTCCAATGATTTGCATGGCGGCACGTGAATCAAGAACCTGGGCATCCAGACTGTTTTTACAAACGTTTGTGCAAGAATGGGTTGCACTCAGGAGCTCAGTAAATTCCAGTGTGGAATTGTAATAGGATGTCCTCAATGCAGTAAATCTAGTCTTGGAATTTTCTTGCTGCTAAATATTCCACAGTCAGCTGTTAGTTATATCATCAGAAAGTGGAAATGGTTGGTAATGATAGTAACTCAGCTATAAGGCTAAGTAAACTGATGGAGTGGGGCCAGAGGATACTGATGCACATTGTGTGAAGAAGTTGCCAGCTTTCTGCAAGACCAGAGAGCTTCATCAAATAGGTTTCCATTGCCCAACAGCTGCATCCAAGCCATACACAACCAAGTGCAATGTAAAGTGTCGGATGCAGTAGTGTAAGGCACGCCACCCCTGGACTTCAGAGCAGTGGAGATGGGTTCTCTGGATCTCTTCTCCATCTGGAAATCTGATGGGTTTGGTGGTTTCAAAGAGAACAGTATTTGTTCAACTGTTTGGAACAGTAAAGTAAGTTGGAAGGGGGATTATAGGTGAGGTTGTTTTCCTTGGTCCCTTACTTCCGGTGAAAGGAGCTGTGAATTCTTCAGTATACCCAGGTATTTTGGACAATTGGACAAAAAAACGATGAAGTAGTGCTACTTTTCTCAAGCACAATTTGTGGGTGCTCTGCTCACCTCTGGTCCCTGTCTTTGTTATGGAGCTGAAAATGTAAATGGTTGTAACCAATCCCTTTGTGGGATCTTTACTTTCTGGACTTGGACTGTCCACCATTCATATTAAGATATTGATCTATGTGTTTACTGACATGTATTTGGTATTGTTAATGGGAAAAAACAACAACAAAAAAGCATTGATAGTGATTTGTCAGCAGAGGGCAGTGTACCACGACTTATGGAAGTCAAGTCATTTTTGGGAGCTCACAGTTTCATCATCTTTGCTGCATTATCTTGATTAAGTCTCATCCTCATATTATCCAATAATATCTGCTCTACTCTTTCTGTGATTTTACAATCTAAGTATTCATCCGTTTGACTTCTACCATATATGAACAATGTTTATTTTAACCCTGTATGTTCAAAACTTAATTTGGTTTAAACACCCTCCTTTCTTCAGTTCTTTCTAGACACAATCTTGGCTTTAATCGATTTCTGCAGACTTTAATTTTTCCAATATTTTCTTCCACTTTTATCCATGTCCCACATTTCCTGCCATTTCTTCACCATTTCTTTTTATATATATATAATTTCCATATTTTCTTCTTTTTGAAATGTATCTTTATAATATTGTTGGTTCTAGTTGATCTTTACAATTTTTTTCTGCTTTTTCATCTCCTTTTACATTTATGAGAAGCCTCTGTAATCAACAAAAGCCTTTATTTTCTGTCAACCAAAACGAAAATAGACAGGATACTTTATCCATGCATGCATATAAGTTTATCAGTGCAAGGTATTGAACATTATCTTCCCCATGAGGGCAGTGTGGGGCAGTTTTTTTAAGGAAAATGCTTAGCTTGGGTCTGCAGGACAAGCAAAGTTAACAGTAAACGTCTCCAGAAGAGTTGAAGCAGTCCATGGGGAGTTAAGACTTTTTTTCTAACTATGACTCTCAGTTTCACATAAACAGGTGCTGAAGAAATCAGTTTGCATGATTTTAATGCATCACTGCTTAACCGAGTTTCCATTCTTCTGCTGAAGTTTAATCCTGAACAGTGTTGGAAACTTTAAGAATTAAAAACACTTTTAACTGAAACTCACATTTTAAGATTTTTCAGACAATCATGATGGAGTTTTGACTTTGTAGCAAAGATTCCTGTCTGAAAATTTAGGCTATAGGATCAGTCAGTGCTGGACTGTTTGAGAGTCAACAGTAAATATAATCGCGATGATCAAACTTTAGGGCTCACAGAAATGTTTAGAGCTTGAAATAAAACACTGAGTGATGGTAAAGAGGCTGAGGATGAGAGATCATGTCAAAGATCAAATCTGTATTATTTATATAAGAGCTGTTAATGTATGATTTATGGCTTGCACAGCCCCTCGTGGCTTGGTGTTCATACAAGTTATACATTTTCTTCTCTTTTATAGCATCCACACAAAGATTCAGCATCATGATTCATTTATGATAAAGCATCATACCATCCTTCACCAAAGTGACTAAAAGATTTTTATGGTCAGCTGATCCTCCAGGGAACTGAGAAGGTTTATATTCCATAGAGTTCAACACTGCAGGACCCTGATCTGTCAGTCAACCCAGCAGAAACAACAAGCACCATGACTCTCATCTGCATCCTCATTTATATAAATATGTTCAAACCCTGTGTCTCTAACGCAACGCTACTGATTCCTACACATTAAGGCAAGGATGTCCAAAATGTGTCCATTTGCAGCAGCAAATAATGAAGGATAAATATGTGGACCACCATCACAGGTGCTTTAAACGGATGGAGACTTTTTTTTTACTATTGATTTAGACAAATTTACACGGGACATCATTTTTAACTTTTGCTTAATTAACTCTGAAATATTTTATAAAGTGAACTTCCTTCTTTTTCATGAGACAACTACATAAAAAAAAGAAATCTAGCATCTGCTTCATGTATTTAAGCATCTTTAGTTACCTTAACACTGTTGTTTCATGTCCTAACATGATAACTTTAAGACACTATGACAAGAAAACAAAAAACAACTTATATCAGTTGGATTTATTTATATTATCTTGTTGATTCAACATATTTTTTTCATGTACTTAAAGAACATAATATTGTGTACATGTGTTAGGATTATCTGTTTAACTTGATTAAAAGTGAATTAATCAATTCAACTTTACATGTGACAGCAGGTATCCTAAAATGTTCGGTTTACTTAGAGAACCTGTTACGTTTAGTGTTTAATGTTAAGTTTGATGTTAAATTTGATGCGTTTTTGTTCATTTAACTTTTTGACCTCATGCCTCATTTTTAATTTTAAGGATACCTTCTGTTGTGAGTCAATTATAACTGATTATCCAGTTTTAATCAAACGAATTTGAACATGCTAATGTTAATTTTATTTTAATCTTTTATATAGTATCTACACGATAAAATAACATTTTTTTACATTAGGTTTAGAGGACAGCAGATGGATGTGATGTCAAGTTAACATCACAATAGGCACGTCTAAAGAGTTTAGGTGAAAAGCAAACTGCAGGGGAAATTAATTCAACAGGAAAGTATAAGTTCATTATTGAACTGGAGAAAATTTCCAAGTGTAAATTTAGTTATTTGGGTATTTAGAAAAGATTATATTTTTCCTCTCACTACTGTTGACTTGAGGATGTTGACCTAAGTGATTAAAGTTTAGACACCACTGCTTTGAAGTATTAATGTGCTCAAGACCGGTGAATATGGATGAGCAGGAAGCAATGCATCATATAATGTTATATGTTATGCAGTCAGAAAATCTTCAATGAAATAAATGAATAAAACATTTTATCTGATCAAAGCTCAGATTCTTTCCTTTTTGTATCTGACTCCCAGTTTCCCTCCTTACACAAACCCAGGTGTCTTTTTGAATGTGTTTGCTGCTTTGAATGACTGCTATGCATCACTGCTCCTAGATCAGTTTAAATGAAAATCAGACCAACTTCTCTGCAGTCTGACAGTGAAATTACTCTAATCTATGATGTTACTGAGACCACTGTTGATCACACTGCTGCTCCAGCTCAGAGGTGAGGATCAATAAGTTTCTGGTTTCATTTATTTTCAGCTGACATAAAGTGAGATGTCAAATCTTCACACATTTCTACTCTTTCCATCATGTAGGATCAGATGGCAGTTCATCTGTGACTCAGTCTCCTGCAGTGAAGTCTGCTGCTTTGGGGGAGACGGTCTCTCTGAGCTGTACAGCCAGTAAAGGAGTCGATGATGATCTGAGTTGGTATCTGCAGAAACCTGGAGAGCCTCCTAAGCTGCTGTCATTTAAGCAGCAGTGGATCAGAGCCTCAGTTCACTCTGACAATCAGTGGAGTTCAGGCTGATGATGCAGGAGATTATTACTGTATGGGCGCTTATACAGATGGGAACACACAGTGATATAGAGTCATACAAAAACCTCTGTCTGTTTCACCACAGACCGTTTACTGTGTAGCAGCTGTGAGTTTCTGCTACAGACTAGAACACGGATCTACGGTCCAGTGAAGTTCACACTGCAGTGTTAGAGGGATACACCAATTTGACTCATTACCTATTATTATTATTATGAGAAAAAGGTTGCATTAAAAATTAACTATTCTTTAAACACGAAAACATACTAAATAATAAAAAAAAACGAGATTTGAGATTAACATTAAAGCATTGTTTGATAAATAATCCCTTTGATTAATTCAACCACAAGCATAAATTATTCATGGCATTTAACTTCTGCAGTATTTTCTGTTCAGGTTTTGACGATATGATTACTATATTATGTGCCTTGTTGTAATTTTATATCTTACCTGAACTATTTAGATACTAAAACTTACCTTCTACACAAAATAATGTTGAATATAGCTTGTTTTCTTACTGATTTAATATTTGAAACTGATCTCAATTTGTCTCAAAGACTTTGTCAGTGATATGTTTGTTCTTCTCCTCAGAACAATTATTTATTCTAACGTGTTTTAGATGTTATGAGATTCTTATTTCATGTTTAAAATCACTTTTAGTTATAGAAAATCATGTTATCTGATGACACCTCTAACTGGTAAGTTTTATAATAAATGTAAAGATCATAGCAGAGAGGTGAACATGAAAATAAAACGGTCTCCTTGTTTTTTTAAACTATTGTTTAATTTATGTCCAGTTTTTAAAAATTCACTTTTGCTGAAAATCCCTTTATATTTTTTATGAAAAAAGAAACTCTCCCCACGATGATGTATCAGAGCAAGCTTTATTAGAGCCCACAGGAAATGAATCCAACTCACATCCAGCTGCTGAGCTCCATAAGTTAGTGAACATTTCACAGCAGTATTGTTCAGCGTTACACAAAGCTTTAGTTTCTTTTCCCAACACTCAAATTCATATTGATGAGAGCAGCAGGAGGTGTTTTCCTCCTTACCCCCCCACTCAAAGCTCCTGTCCTGGGCGTCCATCAGCCTCTCTGGCCCTCACAGTGGCTCCTTCTGAAGGACTTGATCTGGCTGTGGTCGTGATGGTTGACCCTGCAGGAGTACAGCTCTCCTTTCATCCAGTTCTCCTGGCTCAGGCTCAAGCTGCTGCTGCTGCTGTAACGTCCGCTCTTCTCCTCCTCAAAGCTGCTCAGGACCCCCTCTGTCACTTCGGTGCTGTCCACCTCCCAGCTCACAACGGCTCCCTGAGGAGAGTAGCCGCTCAGCAGGCAGACCAGCGTGGCTGAGCCCCCAGAGAGCTGCTCAGAGGAGGGGGGCAGCAGAGAGACTGATGGTCTAACCATGGGGCCAGCTGGAGGGGAGAGCAGAGACACACAAGGAGCAGATGAACGTCTGCTGGAGGACACAACTGGACATCACACAGTTATTATAGTAAATGAAACAAGGAGGAGACATATGTAGGAGAAGTTGGGGTTTATAAATCAGTAAAACATGTTTACTTAAGTTTAAAGTTTTATTTTATGTTAGACTTTCTAGACCTTTAAGCTGAAAAACATCAGTGCTGATTTATTTTGAGCTCCGCTCGTCAGGAAAACACAACTGGTTGAACACAGTTAAAGACTTTTCCATCTGTCCTTTTCGCTTCCTCTTTACTGCATCAAACTAACAAACTGTTAACCAAAACTGCTCAAAGGAAAGTTTTATTTTTATTTTTATTTAAACATCATTGGGATGGATGTAAAATATATTACAATTTAAAACCAGAAGACATATTTATCCTTCATATATAGGATTCTTTAAAATCGTAGAAAATATATATATATGTATCCAAATAAGAAAAAAACTGTATAAATCAAAAGTTTTTAAAGAAAATTATCATTACCTTTAGGAATTTAAAATTCAGAAATACCACGTGTCTGGTATTTGTAAAAAAATTAAGTTTCCTTGTCATAACAAATTAAAAAAATATTGTACAATCACCCAAAAATATTGAAGTATTATTAAACTGTAATGAAAAAATACAAATAAAGTTTTTAATAAGATGAAATGGTAATACTCACAGTGAATGATGAGTTTGGTTCCTCCACCAAAAGTCCACCACAGTGATAGAAACTCATTGAGAGGCCGTACAAAAACCTCCTGCT
>JAUZNJ010056722.1:0-28864 GCA_034780135.1 Jordanella pulchra | reverse complement strand
ATGTCTCTCCCCCCCTCTCATACCCCCTTTCCTGTCAGCCTACTGTCAGAAAAAATGAGCCACTAGTGCTGTAAAAAGCTCAAACAAAAAACAATTATTTACATTTACCTTTCAATATTTCACTGCATCAAATGCAACCCACCCCAGCCGTCTGATTGGCTGTTTCTAGCTGAGCATGACAACTTCTTCTTTTTTTTGTTTGTTTTTTTTTTTTTCTCTAAAGTCAACATATTTTCTGGAAAAGGTGCAAATAAGTTTTAAAAATGTGTTGCAGTCTGTTCACCACACACTTGGTAAGCAATAGCACCCTGTGGTGGCGCTGTTGCACTGTTGCTTTCTCCATGGTCTAGTATTCAAATCCTGCTTGGTATCTTTCACTCTGGTTTCCTTCCATTGTCCTAAAACCAGGATTGTTAGGCGTTTTTTGTTCTTAAATTTTCCTTAGTTGTAACTCTGAGTACATCATTGTGCCTCTGTGATGGACTGGAAGCCTGTTCAGGGCATACCCCGGCCTTCCCCACCCCGTTTGCTTAACTGGTTCACTGCTTGGAGATCCCTGTTGCTTCTCTCAGGTTCTTCCTTTCCTCCACTTTGTTAAGATTGAAAACAAAAACATACAATTCTTCAGAAGAAACAGGTTATGTTTTATCAGCTGGTTTATCTTTTTAAATTGGACTAATGAATAGTTTGAAACTCCTGCTGCCACTTTAAATATCACTTCCACACACACAAAAAAAACACATTTTGCAGCCAATCATAAAGTCCTCAGACCAACCTCGCTTCAGAGTCACATCGCTCTCTCCTTCATCTCTGCAGGATGCTCCTCTTACTTTCCCTCACCGCCATCCTTTCTGCAGGCTGTGCCATGGAAATGAACCAGACCTCCAAGCTGCTGGCTGACGGCTTGGAGCAGTGCTCAGCTTGCGACTTCAGGGAGCACAGCAAGCAGCTGAGGCTCCACAGCATCAGGTCCCAGATCCTCAGCATCCTGCGGCTGGAGCAGGCGCCCAACATCAGCAGGGATATGATCCGCCAGCTCATCCCCAAGGCGCCTCCTCTTACACAGCTGCTGGACCAGTACGACCCACGGGTGGAGGACGCGGAGCACACCGCAACTGAGACCATTATCACCATAGCAACAAAGCGTAAATCCATTACATTCTTCTGCATTTTAACTACAATTCTTCTCTTGTCAAAACGCAGCCTGTATCTAAATGTTGTTGCCGAAATCATGTGCCTTTGGGGTTTTTTTAGAGGAATTAGATTATATTGTTAACGTCAACATGAAACTTTGCAAACATGTTGAATTATTTCTTCTAGCAGGTCCCATCTCCCCAGAGGAGATGTCCTCCTGCTGCCTCTTCAGCCTGAGTCCAAAGATCCAGCCTAAGAACATCCTGAGCGCCCAGCTGTGGGTTCACCTGCGTCCGTCCAACATCCACACGAGTGTCTTCCTGCAGGTGTCCCGCCTCAGGCCGGCAAGGGAGGGGAACACCACCAAGGTGCGGGTTCGCTCCTTGAAGATCGACACTGAAGCCGGAGCCAGCTCCTGGCAGAGCATCGACATCAAATCCCTGCTGCAGGTCTGGCTGCGGCAGCCGGAGGCCAGCTATGGGCTGGAGATCAAGGGTTTTAATCCTGGAGGAGAAGATCTGGCAGTCACTTCTGCAGAGCCTGGAGAGGAGGGACTGGTAAGAGAGTTTTTACCAGTTACTTATGTAGAAATTTTTCAGTTTAAAATAAAAAGTTGATGATTCTGAGATCTTTTTTGAAGGTCTTAAATGCAGATAACCTGGTCCTCTTGCCTTTGGCTTGTAAGACACCAGTTGCTTCCTCCTGTCATTTTCATCCCTTATCCAGCATGCACTTGGCCAGGGGTGTCCAAAGTGTTGCTTGGGGTCTTTTACTGCCCTTGTAAATATTTAGTTTAATTAATTAGTTTAAGAATGACACAAATTTGGCTCTGTCACACAGGTAGCTGATGCAGATTGAGACATTTAATATTAATTCCACACTAAAATGTATATCAAAAATTTGAAAAGATCCTGAAAAGGAAAATAATAAGTGTAACACAGTACTTTTACTGTGAGTTTAGGTCTTTCTCTTTCTTGACTTCCTGTCTGGCTCATTCGGTTTAGACTTTTACTTGATAGTTAATGGCTCCATACGCATTTTGTGACCTTTAGTCAAAAACAGACTTCAAAATACTGGTTTAATAGACTTAATAATTCAACGATACAACTGATGTGGTGATAGAAGCAGTCATTGTGGCCCAGAGGTTACTTGGTTATAGGTTAGTTCTGTGGCACAGATTGACATGCAGTCAAACATTTGTCCCTTTCCTTAAAAAAATGTATATGGCCTCTACTTATATAGTGCAAAGCACTTTACACTACATTCAGTCATTCACCCATTCACACACTAATGGTGGCAAACTACATTGTAGCCACAGCTGCACCGGGGCTCACTGACAGAAGCGACAGAAGTACACTGGCGCCACCATCAGGGGGCAAAGCAGGTGAAGCGTCTTGCCCAAGGACACAATGACACTCGGATCCTGGGCTTGAACCTGTAACCCTTTGATTGTAGGGCAAACTCTTGTAGGTCCGATGCCACTGTCGCCCCCAGTGGTATGGGGCGACAGTGGCGTCCGATGCAAGATATGGTAAAGTAAAACTGTTTAAAGGGGACCTTTTAGGGATTAATGACGTCTCCTTATCTTAACATTATTTTCCGTCAGTATGAGGAAAATTCAGCAAATCAGCTGAACTTACGTTTAAATACTGTTACACCTGCTGCGAAATTCTAGCAAGCTTGGACTTTTACAGCTTCACTATTTAAGGCTGAATGGTCCACTCGTCCTGCCTACTATGTGCTTTGGGATGGCCCTTGATGTAGCAGACTATCCTAGGGAATTAGCAAACAAAGGGTTAGTGTTTAGGAGCCGGTTTGGGATTGAGCCAGGGTTTCATATCTACATATGAAATCAGTCAGTGGCTCATTTTGAAGACCTCAGTTTGTAGCTCCTATCCCTTTGCATTTTACATAGTCAACAGCAGTAAATCTTACCTTTTCAAGCAAGATGAATTGTCATGAGATTTGTGAATTGACAAACTCACATAAGTAGATCTTGCCTGGAGCCAGCACAGGTTTGCCTCGATACAAAAATGTTTTGGACCAATAAAATGCAGCGACGTCAACGCGTCAACCAGAGGCGGAACGCTGAAGCCAAACATGGCTGGACCAGTTTTACTTGAAATACCCTTTATTTCTTTTTGAAGAAAAGAGCAAAAGGACACAATATTAGTCTTTGTGGATAAGAGGATGATTACTCATTCCCCAAGCAGATTTGGTATGAGTTTGATTTATCAGTTAACTCCGCTAGTTGTGAAACAAAGCTGCTACTGTGATAAGCTAAAAAACTTAACATGGGAGGTAGGTACCCAATCATCTAGAAGAGTTTTTACTAATTAATAAGTACTAATTGCACTGTCAATTCTTTTAGCGAACACTTTCTACAGGAGGCTTGCTACTTTGCAACAACAAGGTTCTGGGTTCACATCCAAGCACTGGGTGCTTGCCTATTTGCTCTCAGTCCGATAGACATGACTTTTTCTGAATTGCCTGTATCCATGGTTGATTGTCCTTTCTATCTCTGCATTGATGTGAGATGAGCAGGTAACCTGTCCAAATCTTTCCCCTCTTTGACAACCAAAGGATGCTGGATATTAGCATTGGCTCCTTGTGATTCTGACTAGCAGTATTTTTGAATCAGACCGAAATAAAACACAGTTTAACAGACAGGAGAAAATATAGCAGTCAGACAATCGCCAAAGATATAACCCAGTCACTGAGCTGTACCTAGATCTGTGGATTGTTAGACCATCTGATGTCCACAGCAGCTTTATTAATGTCCAAAACTTTTTGTGTGGCGTTTAATTCCTAGCATTTTCCTCTTAATCATTTTTCATCATTCTAGCAACCATTCATTGAAGTTAAGATCTTGGACAGCTCTAAGAGATCCCGCCGAGACTCTGGCCTCAACTGTGATGAGGAGTCTTCAGAGACCCGCTGCTGCCGTTATCCACTCACCGTTGACTTTGAGGAGTTTGGCTGGGACTGGATTATTGCCCCCAAACGGTACAGAGCCAACTACTGCTCAGGGGAGTGCGAGTTCCTTCACCTGCAGCAATATCCACATGCACACCTGGTGAACAAAGCCAACCCACGAGGCACTGTGGGACCCTGCTGCACACCCACCAAGATGTCGCCCATAAACATGCTTTACTTCAACAGCAAGGAGCAGATCATCTATGGGATGATCAAGTCTATGGTGGTTGACAACTGTGGCTGCTCATGAAGCAACCAAATAGCCTGTGGGAATGAGACTAATTCGCTGGGAAAATCATAAAACTCTTAAAAAAAAGCACAATTTAAGGAGATCCATCTCAGTAGGTTAAAGAGCTTAATTCAGATACCGTGCAATTGAATGAATACCGGTCATCAATCCCAGAAACCATTCACCCCCATGTAACACAGAAACTTCTGTAAAATAAAGGTGTAAAGCAGACAAAAAATATTATCACAAAGTTCGTCAACCACATTTAGCAATATGAAGCTAATTTTCTAAACTGTGAGACGAGACACCAAACATCAAGAAAGACCCGGTTATTAAGAGTAAAGCTGGGATTTGTAAAAACATCAAGGTTTGTTGAGTAGAAGCTGTAATGGATTATAAACCCTCACTGACATATTTCGAATGTACCAGTTTTAGTCACTTTATAAACTTTTGTAGTGACTTGGATCACTTAGGTCCAGTTAAAACAATCGGTTAAGCAGCAAGGACTAATCGTTTTCTTCCTTCTGCCACTAATATCGGAACAGGGAACAGAAACATTTTCCCTTCTGTTTATGGCCACATTTATAAAGCAGCAACTAAATGCCTTTTGCAATCAGGCAGCCATAATGGATTTTGAGTGTACAATTGTTTGAACATAGACATTTGTTGGAACCTCAATTGATTTTTATGAGCCTTTATTTTAAATAGACAATTTTTCTCTTTCTCTCTGCAAAAGGATCAATTCAATCAACTCAAATTAATATGTTGCATCAGAGTTTTGCTCTTCTTAAACATCTCTTGCATGTTTTTTGCACCATAGCCGCATTTTATGAAATTTAGCTTGTTTTCTACTGAGAAGTTTGTTTAAAATGTTTTTTCTGAATATTTTTCTTGTTATGCAATCGTCTGTTGATGGCTTGTGTTGCACCTTAATGTGAGCAGTTTGCACTTGCAGTTAATGAGAGTTATTAAAATGCTTGCTTTGTTTTTAATGTCTGTAAAAAATAACACTTCCTGTTTTGAGGACAATGGGTTTTGGGTATTTTAGAAATAAATCCTGACGGTTTTATCAAGTATGTGTTTGAATTCCCGTGATTTAAGTTGTTGAGATTTCAGTAAATGCCTTACATTGATTCTTGATTCAGAGGAAAACTCTGTATGAAACAATGCTTTGAGCTGAAAAGGCTCAGATTGATGCTTGACCTCCTGCAGCTGGCTGTCCTGATTTGAGCTTTGACCAGAGCAAACCCCACAGGGTGTCGCTCTTATTTATAAAAACATGAACCGAATGACACGGCACCTTTGTCTGTTTGCATATTTCTTGCTGTGAATTGTTCAAAAGATCATCAGAACTACATCAAGTCACAGGCAAGGTTTTCTGGAAAGAGAGTTTAAAATGTTTGTTGGTGTCAGTTATGGATCGTATTAGTTACACACAGAAGTCTTCAGTTAATGATTTGATGAAAACAAATCTGCTGAAAAGCACAGAAAAACCCAAACTATTAAATATTGCTGACTGCAATATGACTAGCAACTATGAAGTAGCTGATTCACTCGTTTCAAGAATAACATCCGAATTGATACAGGTTACTGGAAAGAAACTTTTTTTTATGTGCCAGAGGCTAGATACTCAGTTTGTGCAAAAAAAAACAACAGAAAGTTTCAGGCTGATAAACTCGTCTGTGTTGGAATGAAAAGTATGTTTTTGTTCTGCACACAAGGATGTGAACTGATTGGACGAAATATGACAACATGTGTCTGCCAACAAATGCGCTTTGATGCAGGAATGTAGTGTAGCAGCAGCACCTAGTGGTGGTTCGAATGAACTGCAGCAGATAGACTCCAGCTTGAAGATGTGCAGTTTAGTCTAATTAAAATGTATTTAAGAAACAATTTTAAATGTTGAGCTATGTTACCGGTGCTGTGTGCTCCAAGGAAGCTGAAGATGAATCAGTGTCTGAGCAGAAAATGGGATCCCAGAGGGGGATTAGTTTTATCCTTGATGCTAATAGCACATGCCCTGACTGTTGTTGTCTTAATGGCGGTTTCTGACCCTATAGGGCTTTGTTCTGCTAAAACACGACCTGTCAGAGTCAAATCACTGATCTAAGACTCTGTACCTGAATGAGATAAAAACAAACACATAGATGTTTTGAGTTTAAGATTTTTTGACTTTTAAAATTAATGAAAAATGTAGACTCTGCATCTAGAGAGCAGTGAAGGGATATCTGTAATCAGCTGTACATCTGCCAGAGGATAATAACGTTCTTCAATCAGCGCTATATAATCAACAAAGTGCTTTACTTCTGACCCTCGTATTAACTTCTGTACTGTATTGATTTTTTTTTTTTTAGATAAACTGTTGAATAATAAACTAACACCTCACTGTCATGGTGATTTCCACCCTCTTCCCTGGTTTGTTTCTTGTCTTTTTATCTGCTATCTTTATTTCCACTAAAAATGAACATTTGTACCCTTTGGACCCTGAAATACTCGGTCCAGGATATCTGTGAAGGTTCTCAGTCATCCAGCTCAGAAGGTTTAATTTAGGTAACTGGACTTGAACTTTTCTAGCAGACGTCTCAATTCTCATCCAAGAGGCTTCTTCAGTTCTACCTGATGCTGGGGAACACTGAGATTATATACTGTAGGTGGAACAAAGGATTAGGGGAGGGAATGAAAAGAAACAAAAGGTGTCTCTGATCCCTCCAACATAATGTCCAATAGAGGTCACATGGGGGGTGTTGATGGTCCACTTGCCTAAACTGAACTTTCCACCATTGTTCTGGATGTCATTCTAGGAAGTCCTTTATTTGCAGCAACACTACAAGATTTAAGGTTTATTTTTATCAGCTTTATTTAGACTAACATTGTTACACATTTTGTGCAAAACAGGTCTCAATCAGACTAGTTGATGAATGTTCAGGTCCAGCCTGTAGTTCTGAGGTGAATTTAGACTAGACTTTGACTACACCATTCTGTCAAACTAATGTGCTTTGATCTAAACCATCCATCATGTCTCCAATTCTACGTTATCCCGTTAGAAGGAGAACCTGGCAAACCTGGGCAGGCTAACAGGACTTCTTATTCATAACTTTATTTCAACAATCCCTTCCTGCAAATCAATCTCTAAAAGAATAGTTTTATACTTCCAGACAAGGTAGGCCCATCCGCTTTTATGTTTAGATAATGGATTGAACAGATCTCTAGGAGATGTTTAAGTTTGGGGTATTGTTTTGGAACCCAACTTCACTAAAATTATTTCAGAATATTCCCTTTTTGACACAAAAGGAGAAACGGCTTAATTTTATTTTATTTTTTGCATTTTAAAATAAAAATCCAAACAAAATGACAAAGGATGCCCTGATGCTCTTGCTGATTGATTTTGAAAGATAACGTTTTAAATTCTGTGAAATATGGCAACAAAAAAGTAAAACTTGTTTTAAAACGTTTACGAAGCGGTGCTTAATTTTAATTTTGGGAAAACTAAATCATTGTTGATCAGTTTCTAGTTAAGTTTCAGTTTCAGTGTTGACGCAGTTTCACCTTTCTCTGAAATCACGTGATTGCTCCAGGCTGTTCCGTCTAACGTGTTTCCTCCCCCAACACACATGTATTGTTTTTTTATTTAAAGCTGTAAATTGTATTTTAACACATTATGACTTGTCATGGCTATATAAAAATACAGACTTCCATCTAATGTATAAGGTACAACCAACAAAATAAAGTTTTTGAGTTGAAAACTCGTTTTGAATATATTGTTATTTTGGATGCGTATGGTTTTTGACGGAATAGCCACTTTTTCTTCTTCTGATTGGCTACAACCAGGAAGGAGGCGGGAGCTTGTTGTAGGTACCTCTTTATGATTGGCTGACATGTGCTGGCTGCAGTGCATCGCCAGAAGAAGGTGTGGAAACTGACAGAAGGACTAAGCGAGCATTATTGGAAGGAAATCACCATCAGCATCTAAAGCCCGTTTCACAACAAGATTATAACCTTCTACAAAACAAAAGGCAAGTATATTCACATGTCTGTCTTGTCATGTAAACATTTACAATACGCTACGTTTTTATTTTTATAAGCGGAGAAGGACACTCGACTTAGCTAATAGCTTAAGTAGTAAGTAGTTCAAGACAAGAAACGGAAGTTTAAAATGAGTGTTTGCTTTTTTGTTTTATTAATTTTAACAGCATAATCTAAAAAGCTGTGTTATCGGTGTGAAAAATAACTTTTCATGGGCTCATATTTTCAGTCGCCACCAACACGAGACTGACATGTAGTTGAATGTAGCTGAGGTTAGCTTCTGATTAGCATTAAAGGGCTGTTTCACTGTTTTTATACAACCTGATCAGCATTTGTTGGATTCTGAGTCAGTTATTATTATTTTTATTACTATCATTACTATAATACCTTTATAGATTATTAATGTACACTTATGTGTAATTTCATGTGCATTTTTACATTTGTTAACCTTTGATTTCAGTTCCAGACATACAAAAATATATACTATTTTAATGTTGTTTTTTGTTTTATTTTCTTGGCCTCATAGATTTCTGATTGCAACCTCTAGATCAGCCAGACCTGGGTTGCAATGATTATTCTGATATGATACTATGATCATAAAATATATTTATATTATTAATACTTTGTGACATTAGTCTTGTTGGTTTACGCTGAATTACATTTTTTCAGTGCAGATTGCTGTAGCCCTGCTATAGAAAATGATTTAAAGGTTTAAAATTGTGTAAAATGAAGCTTCATATGTTAAAAATGTGTGTTTCAAATACTCATTGTTTAATGCAGAATAATGCAAAATAGATTCAGATGCTGCAAGTATGAGATACTCGGCATAGACCAGGTCTAAGTTTGTCAAACTTGACACAAATCTGTCCTTTTTTGTCATATCACCAACTAAAGTTTTCAACTAAAAAGCAGGTAAATCAGATTGATTGATCTGGATTGATCTGACGGCTCATTGGGGAATAAGTTTATAATAACAATCATAAGATAGAACAGACCAGAGCATAACAGAGCATCTTCCTCACTAGTTTAAGGTTTGTTTTAACTTTCTGTTTCTAATGAAATCTCATCAGGGAGGAGCTTTAATTTCCTATTTGTTGCTGTTCTGGACTGAAAAGAGTTTGTTTTGGTGGCTTTGTTGCATTTCTATCTAAACTTTTGAAAGAAAAGAACTGTTGACACGACGACTATCATTTTTTATTCTGCTGTGATGTTTATCAGTTTGAAGCAAAAGGTTTGAAGACCAGGATCCAGTTATCAAAGGAATCATTTGATGAAAGGTTTTCTGGTCTGTGTTTTCACCGTCGACCTTCATGGTCTCTCCAAGGCCTCCAATCTACACAACATCCCTTCAGCTCGGTTCATTCAAGGCTTCCTGTCGATCCTTTCTCATTTAGCGTCACTTTGCAGTTTTTATTCGATTCTGTTTGTTTTTGTTTTATTTAACTGAGTCCTGAGGCAGACACTCTTTATGCCCAGCAGATGGCGCAGTGGTGCCAGCTTCAGATGCTGGACTGCAAGTACCTGGAGCAGGTGGACCAGCTGTATGATGACTCGTTCCCCATGGACATCCGACAATACCTGAGCAGGTGGATCGAGAGCATCGACTGGTGAGGAACTGATGAGAGATCAGGCCTGGATCTGAGCTCCTCGCCTGGTTTCTGCTTCAAACCCATGAACTCCTTCGTTAAGAAGAGATTAATGTCTAATAAGGTTGTTGGATTGAAGATTTTCTATTTGAATTAGGAATAATTTACCAGATTTCTTCGACTTTTGACGTTTGTTTGACTTTCTAACTGTCCTGCAATGAACCTCATGGAGCAGAAGGTTCATTTTTTTAATAAATTAAAAGACTTTACTGAATTGAAACCATTTGATTTGCTGGCTTAGAAAATGTAGAGATATTCTTCAACTCAAGGTAGATTAAACAAAGAACAGCTGTGTTGATTCTGAGTCATTCCTCTGCAAAGTCATTAGAGAGACGATGGAAATAGTTCTGTATTAATGTATGTTCAAAGTACATCAGCAAATATCTTCACTTGCAAAAGGTAGAAAATGAAACTGTTAAAGGGATTTCTAAACAGCTGAAAGGAAGGA
Source organism: Jordanella pulchra (assembly GCA_034780135.1). Taxonomy (NCBI): domain Eukaryota; kingdom Metazoa; phylum Chordata; class Actinopteri; order Cyprinodontiformes; family Cyprinodontidae; genus Jordanella; species Jordanella pulchra. Next base: position 18,408 of record JAUZNJ010056722.1, on the reverse strand, counting down.
GGAATTAAAAACAGAAACCTTTATTGCTTTAAGACTTGATTCAGTTATGATAACATTTCAAGAGGTGCAGAAAATGCTGAAACAGAACAGAAAGTTTAGAAATGTCCTAAAGTGTAAATGAGGCCCAAGAGGGAACAGTTTGCTCCAATGTAGCCAAAGCTTTGCAGGAATCAAGTGAAAGAAGTTGGACTTTTAGTGGTAAAATGTGTTAGTGGAAAACCCAGAGCATGAAAGTGGGTTTTGTTTTTTATGTGGGCTCTTTGTTTAAACCAGAAAAGTCCACCAGGGGGCGTGATTTCTCTTCCTCCTTGATTTCCATCATTTGTGGAAGGATGCTACCAGTAGCGCCTGCCTCTGTGCCTCCTAAAGGTTGCTTCCAGCCAGGCGTACGTCGATACATCAGACAGCTGATAGTTTTTGTTAATATGAACTTTTTTTCCTCTCATCAGTAGCAATGTCTTCAGACCACGTGAAGCAGACGTGTTTCTGCTTCCTTTATCTGCTGTCAGTCGTTAATGTTATCTGTTCATAGATGTTTTTTATTAGTGTTGTTTAAATTTACACTTTTAAAACATTTACGATATAATTTTTTTCCTAAATCATCCCATAAATTAACTAATAGTAAACATTAGATTCATATTAATATAAATAAATAAATCTGCATTTGTTTAAAACGAAACCCTGGATTCCTTCATCTTTACTGTGTAACTTACTGGTTACACAGTCGACCAATGAGGCGGTGACGCTCTGTGTCCTCTGCTCGGTCCCCTCAGGGACACGGTGGCCATGCAGGACTCGCTGGCCACCATCCGCTTCCACGACCTGCTGGCTCAGCTGGACGACCAGCACAGCCGCTTCGCTCTGGAGAGCAACTTCCTGCAGCAGCACAACTTCCGCAAGATCAAGAGGAACCTGCAGGTCGGAGCCGATCTGGGGCGGGACGGGGCGGGAAGGGGCTTGAGCGGTTCTAAATGAGAGTGCTTTCCTTTCTGCAGGACCGGTTCCAGGAGGACCCCGTCACCATGGCCATGATCATCTCCAGGAACCTGAAGGAGGAGCAGAAGATCTTGGCCTGCGCTAAAGAGGCGGAGGTAAAACCTGCACGTGAGCTGAGAAGAAGTTCTGGAGGTGTCAGATTCAAAGCCGGTGTTTCTGCAGGCGGAAGGAGAAGGTCCGGTGTCGGCCATGGTGGTGGAGAAGCAGAAGCTGGACAACAAAGTGAAGGAGCTGAAGGATAAAGTTCAGGTTCGATGAGCAGATCGAGTCCAGTCATCAGCTGGGCTGAATTTAACCAGAACCTCATTAAGGAGGAGAGTTTCTGTCCTTCCAGTTCCTGGACCAGCTGCTGAAGAACTTGGAGGACCTTCAGGACGAGTACGACTTCAAGATGAACACCCTGAAGAACAGAGGTAAGGAACCGAGACCCGACCACGGAGAACGTAGCAGAACAGGTGGAGCTGATCCAGTTTCCTTCTGCAGAGAACGAGCTGAACGGCATCTTAGACAAAGAGCTGGAGAGGGAGAAGTTCAACATGGCCCGCATGTGCATGGAGCTGAAGCAGAAACGCCATGTGAGGCCACGCATCAGAGGAAACCTCTGCAAACATCTGGGAACATGAAAACCACCATGTCCTCCTGTGTGTGTGTTAAAGGACGTGGTTTCCTTCCTGACCGAGCTGCTGAACCTGACCCAGAACCTGATCCAGGACCTGATCTCTGAGGAGCTGCCGGAGTGGAAGCAGCGGCAGCAGATCGCCTGCATCGGCGGCCCGCCCAACGCCTGCGTGGACCAGCTGCAGAACTGGTGAGGCGTCAGGAAGCGCTCTGAGGTGATGCTGCTCCATTATGGTTCCAAGCAGAGAACGCCTCCTGTTAACGGACCTCGAAATAAATATGATCCAGAAAGGAAACCATCAAAAACTTCCTCATCAAAAAGGTTTTCAGGAGAACTTTGCTGTTTTCCTAGATTTTATTTTTTCAAATAATTTTTTATTTTTCCAGATCTTATTATTTCATTTTCTTTTACAGATTTTAATTTTTAAACAACCTTCTTTTTTTAATAATTTATCTCTTTTTAAAATGTATTTATTCCACATATTTGATCTTTTTTTAAAAACATTTTTCAGTATTTCAGTAAAGATTTAATTAATTTTCAGATAAAATTTTCTTTTTTCCTTAATGTTTTTTTTCAGTTTTTTTTTTACAGATTTTATTTTTTTTTTTTCAAAACTTTTTTATTGTTGTTTGTTTATACAGATTTGAAAAGATTTTTTTAATCAGTTTTTCCACATATTAGATATTTTTCAGAACATTTTTTTCATTATTTCTTTAAAGATTTTATTTATTTTCAGATGTTTTCATTTATTTCTCCTTATTTTATCTTTCTTTGCATTTTTTTCAACTTGATTTTTTTCCAGATGATTTCTCTTTTTCAGATCAAGTTTTATAAATTACATTTTTTTAATGTTGCCTTCTCCAGATCACGTATCTTCATAGATGTTGCTAACGACCAATAAAAACGCATCTTTGCTCCTCCTCCTCCTTCTAGAGGAGAGGAGAACATGATGAGGAAAACACAACCTGAACAATAGAAGTTTGGAAAAATGAAGTTTGAACTAGAAAAATAAAATACAAAACAATAAGAAAACATGAGAAAACATTTTCTCTCAACGGTTTTTTTAAAGTTTCTTTCACAAAATGTGGAGAACGAAGCACTGAGGTGGTTCTGTCCCGACCTGTTCTTCAGAACCGGGCCTTGGAGCAGCTGAGAACCAGGATGTTTCACAGGTCTTCTCCCTTTAACTTCTCCTCCTGCAGGTTCACGTCTGTCGCCGAGGCTCTGCAGCAGGTTCGACAGCACCTGAAGAAGATGCTGGAGCTGGAGCAGAAGTTCACGTATGAAAACGACCCGATCCCTCAGAAGAAGACTTACCTGGAGAACCGAGCCCTGGAGCTCCTCAAGAACCTGCTGTCCAAGTACGCAGAGTTCTTCCTCTGGGACGTTCTTCCTCTGGGACGTTCTTCCTCTGGGACGTTCTGTCGGTTCTGAGCTCCTCTGTCTTTTGTCTGCAGCTCTTTGGTCGTAGAGCGGCAGCCCTGCATGCCCACCCACCCACAGAGACCCCTGGTGCTGAAGACGGGGGTCCAGTTCACCGTGAAGCTCCGGTAAGACCCGGTTGGTTCCAGAGACACTTTTCCTCTGACAGAGGCTGAACGTTTTGCTCTGTTGCCGTCCAGGTTCCTGGTGAAGCTCCACGAGTTCAACTACCAGCTCAAAGTCAAAGCTTTGTTCGATAAGTAAGCTCCGCCCACTTCCAGACACATGTGACCTGCCGCTTCCTTCCTGCAGCAATAACTCCTGTGTTTGTTCCACAGGGACGTGACCGAGAAGAAAGGGTACGTGTGGTATCTGCTGCTGCTCTCTGGGTTCCTCATAGAACCGTCGCTGCTCCACAAACACGCAGACGGAGCCTAGAATAATCATCCTGACTCGATATTTGTTGGTTTGTTATTAGTTGTAGTTGATTCTGGTCTCAGAGGTGTAGTTTTGACTCTGGTTCTGGATCAGAACCTTCCTGACCTCTGATCTTCTACCACGTTTGGTTCTGGACTCTGGCTCACTTTGTCTCCAGAACTTTCCTCAAAGCTGCATTTTTGATGATGATTCTTAGCAATACAAACCTTCATCTTCAGCTTCCTCATAAAACCTGAACTATTCCCTCACCCCACAGCATGATGCTGCCACCGCCGTGCTTCACTGTGGCTCTGTTGATGAGCTACTGATGCTCTTTGTAAACAAACCCAACAGTGTTTTCGTTCATTTATTTTTCTGTCTTTTGATGCTGATTTTGAAGAACCAAGTAACTTCTCTATCGGTACCAAACGGTTCCTGAGATGTTATGAAACTTTGACCAACTTCATCTCATCACATCGAGACCAAGAGCTCTTTTATAGAGAAGCTGTTTCTGAGCTGAATCCAGCAGGAGGTCCGTCTCCGTTCTGTCTGTTGACCCGGTTCAGAACAGCTTAGGTCCAGTTTTTGGTCCCGAGCTCTTAAAAAGAAACGTAGGCGGTGTAGAAAACCCAGATCCATTGTTTCTAAACGATTGAGCTGTTCAAACGAGAAACCTTGTTTATGAAGGGAGTCCAGAATCAGACGGTTCTTAACGATCCGTCGGATCGGATCGAGTCCGGTTGGTTTCTAACTGTTTGTTGTTGCGTCTGAAACCAGGTTCAGGAAGTTCAACATCCTGGGAACCAACACCAAAGTGATGAACATGGAGGAGTCCAACGGCAGCCTGGCAGCAGAGTTCAGACACCTGGTGAGGACCAGAACCAGGTTCTGACCAAGCCGGACCGACTCGGCAAACCTTTAATACTTTATGTTTAGTTGGATGAGAAGGAAATGAATTAGAGGTCGATTCGTCAAAATGAGCCGATTAGCAAAGAGACGGATCAGAACCACAGGAAATAACCTGATATTTGAAAAGCTGTTTATTTTCCAGAAGTAAAAGGCTGAATTTATTGCTGCTGCTTGCAGCCCTGGAAGACTTCTGGTATTTAGATCCAAACGTTTTATTATCAGAACCGTATTTGTTTGTTTGTTTGTTTGTTTTTTTTAATTCAAGATCTTTTGGCAAATATGTGAAATATTTGCTGCAGAAATTAACCTGCTGTAATATTGAATGTTTTAACTGCTTCAATGAACTAAAACGAGCCCCCTGGTGGTGATGCAGCGTTTTACACTGAGCTGCTCACATAAAGTTCTTCCCTGGTTCTGAATCCTGTGATGAACTCGTTTAATGGTTTGATTCTGATTCTGGTCCAGAAAATCTCCTCTGACTTTAAAATGTCTGTTTTTTGTTGCTTTTATTTCTCTGCAGCAACTGAAGGAGCAGAAGTTGGCAGGAAACAGAACCAATGAGGTGAGCCCTGTTAGAAACTTTGTCGAAGGTCCGGTTGGTTCTGGAGCTCGGTCTCGGCTCCGGTTCCCTGTCTTTGTCTGATCCGTGTCCTGCGGTGTCCCTCAGGGCCCCCTCATTGTAACCGAGGAGCTGCACTCGCTAAGCTTTGAGTCGGAGCTGCACCTGAACCAGTCCGGACTCTACATCAAACTGGAGGTGAGTTTGGACCCGAGGCGCCGTCCCACCACAGATCCCAGTGTGCCCAGTAGAACTGAAGCAGCTGTCGGTTTCAGGCCATGGCCCTGCCCCTCGTCGTCATCTCCAACGTCTGCCAGCTGCCCAGCGGCTGGGCCTCCATCCTCTGGTACAACATGCTCACCACAGAACCCAAAGTGAGGCCCGGTTCTTCCTCCAGCACCTCCTGGCTGCCGCTCCCAAGCTAACCAGCCTCTCTGTTCTCCAGAACCTCAAGTTCTTCCTCTCCCCGCCGGCCGCCAAGTGGTCCCAGCTGTCCGAGATCCTCAGCTGGCAGTTCTCGTCCGTCACCAAGCGAGGCCTGAACCAGGAGCAGCTCAACATGCTGGCAGACAAGCTACTGGGTCAGAACCGCAGCACACAGACACATCCTCACAGCCTTAATGAGCTCAGAGCAGCAGGTAGATGATGACATCATCATCTGAAGACCAACATCCAGAACCTTTCAGTTCCTAAAGAGAAATTCTGCTGTTTGTTCTGATTTCATCCTTTCGCTTCTTTTTTGATTGAAACAGTTTTTTTGTAGCTTTCTTCTGTTTTCTTTGTCCTGATTTTTATTCCAGCTTCATTCCTGATTTATTCAATTAATCTGATTTAATCCTAATTTCTCATTGTTCTCTTCTGATCCATTTTTATCTGCAGTTCTCTTCTGTTTTTGTCTTCCTGTCTTTTTATTTTCCCTGTTTTTCTATTTAAATCATAGTTTTGGTTTAATTAAAAAAAACATTTATTTTGAAGGGTTTTTTTTTCAGTTTTTAATCCAGTTTTAGTTGGATTTTAATCCTGACATTTAACTGCTTCTGCAGCTTTCTCCTGATGTAGTTTATTTTCCTTTTGCTCCAGGCCTAACTCCGGGTTTTGCTCTTATTTTTTTCCTTTTTTTTTAAATATATTTTTCTGTAATCTGGTTTAATCCCAGTTTTCCACTGACATCCAGGATGGATTGTAGAAAACTGGTTATTTCTGCCAGCCAGTTTGTGAAGGTTAGCCAGATTATCCAGATTTCAGGATTAGAGCAGATTACCTGCAGAGAAAACTGCCTCTGGCTGCTTGGAAGGAAAACCTACAACCTTCATGTTTGAATCTCATTTTAGGTGTTTGTGATTGTTGACAGGAGCCAAAGCTCAGAGGAATCCGGACGGGTTGATCCCCTGGACCAAGTTCTGCAAGGTTAGCCTCCACGCCGTCCGTCGGGTCGTCCTCATGTGGTCCAGAAGCAGCTCATGTGTTTCTATGGTTACTTTAGCAGAGCGCCAATGAGAAATCCTTCCCGTTCTGGCTGTGGATCGAAGGAATCCTGGACCTGATCAAGAGACACCTGCTGTCTCTGTGGAACGACGGGTGAGAGCTGTTCTGGTTCTGGTTCTGTTGCGGCGTTTCCACAGCTTAGACTCATCATGGAGTCTCTGCAGTTGCATCATGGGCTTCATCAGCAAGGAGAGGGAGAAGGCCCTGCTGAGCGACAAGTGTCCCGGGACCTTCCTGCTGAGGTTCAGCGAGAGCAGCAAGGAGGGAGCCATCACCTTCACCTGGATCGAGCACGACGTCCACGGTAACGGGGGGAGCTTTTACTGTGAAGGGACGACAGGAAGCAGAGCTGTCAGACCAATCCGTTCTCTTTGATTCAGACAAGCCCGTTTATCACTCGGTGGAGCCGTACACGAAGAAGGAGCTGACGGCCGTGTCGCTGCCGGACATCATCCGTACCTACAAGGTGATGGCGGTGGAGAACATCCCGGAGAACCCGCTGCGCTTCCTCTACCCAAACATCCCCAAAGACAAGGCCTTCGGCAAGTACTACCCCAAACCCTCAGAGAGTAAGACCCACAGCAGCTTCCGCCCGTTACAAACCCACCCGATCAGACGCTCATCCAAGTTCTGGTTCTGTTGCAGCTCAAGAGCCGATGGACGTGGAGAGCACGGAGCCCAACGGCTACATGAAGACGGAGCTCATATCTGTGTCTGAAGTGTAAGATTAAGACTAACGATGTGAAAACATCCAGCATGATGGCAGGAGTCTGCAGAAGCTGCAAGGAGTTTAGTGCTGATCATTTGAGAAAGGCTGATTGAATCAGCTGAATGGTTTCATTTCTAATTGACACAAAGCTGCTAGAATAAGAAACAAATCCCTTTTATAAGGTGAAATTAATTGTTTATTAGCTCTAATAACAGCAGACATGATTGAACAGTTTGAGTTTATTTAGGTTTGAAATCATCTGTTTCCGTATTAAAACCAGCAACTCTAGAGGTACTTCCTTTCCTACAAAATAAGAGTCTGGAACATGGATGCAGGCTGAGATCTTACAGCAGAGGTGTTTGTTCTCACTGACTGAAATATCAGAGCGTTTATCAGATCTGTTGGTGTTTTCTCTAAGATGGAGGAAACTTTTAACAGAAACCCTCTTTAGTTTGGTCATCTGAGCTCTGATGCCCTGAAACCGTGAAACATGGATGCTTTGCTGAGTGACAGCAGCACGGAGGACTTCGCTGTCAAGCTGCCTGGTCTAATCTCTTCAGTGTAGAAAGAAAACTATCAGCAAATATCCTGCAGATCAGGATTAGGTTGAAATGAAAGTGGATCCCTGTGGAACGCCACAGCTGGATGAAAGAGAAGCTGGTTTCATCAGATCTCGTTCGTTCTCACTGGACGGAGGTTCAGTCAGTTTCCTCACGGATTCCCCTTTATTTCCCAGAATGCTTTGAGGCTGGATTCTCTTCATGAACCTCAGAAACGAGCCTCAGAGTTGGTCTCATATTAGCACCGCTCCAGATGTTTGCATCATTTCTCTCTGTTTCTATGACAACACTTCTTTTGATCTTTAAAAGCCTGTTTTCTTACATTTGATAAACTCTTCTGCGTTTCATCCACAGTTTGGATCGAGGTGCTTTTTTTTTTTTTTACTTCAGTGAAAACTTTCCACCAGGTCGTCGATTAGATGTTTTTAGTTTCATCGATCCTCAATTAAACTCCGTTATCTAAAAGTCTCAACAAAAACAACAAATAACGCAGAAAATAACGTAGAACTGGATTCTAAACTGTTGAATCTGTATAATAATGTATCAAAGGCCATAGAGATCAGAAATGGAAGAACAAACCTCTGCAGCACAGAGTGAAACCTGACTGATGCTCTGTCTGTGTAACATCCAATCAGGGAACCCATATTTGCTTCAAACTTGATTCTGGGCTTCAATTGGCACACGGAGGCAGCTGATGGGTAAAAGCTTCTTCCTGACTGCATTCATGTTAATCACAGCTTAACGACCAAACCGTCCACTAACCTCTCTGCTGAAGCTTTCCTTTTGTTTGTGGGGCTGTGTGTAATAAAACAGGACATCGAACCACATGATGAACAACAAGCTGCAGTTATTGACTGTAAATATCTCAGATTATTTTAATGGTTAAGAAACCAGTTTTAGTGAATCAGAAAATATCCCAAACTGCAGGCGCTCTTGTTATGCTTGTGCACCTTTGTCAACAAGTGTTTTCCTTCCACTCAACTTTCCATTGATTAGTTTGGAAAGGGCAGCCTTTCAACAGCCAGGTTTCTGTGGTGACTGCTAATCCTCCTTCCCTCATGAGGGCGTCGGTCATATTAGCACCATTCTGGGTCCTTGTCCCTCTGAACCCAAATGAAACGGGGTTCCGAGAAACTAGGACTGAACTAGAATTGGGTTGTTTTCCTTCGCTGCCTCATTACCGTCAACAGTCTACTAACCGTTCAACCGGTTCAGAGAATCGGCTGATGAGAAAAGCAGTTTTATCAATTTAAAAATAGACGTAATGAAGAAGAGTTTAGGCTGAAATTGCAGCATAAAATGTTAACTGACCTTAGAAACGATCTGATCTGCTTCCCTGGCGGCCATCTTGAAGCTGTGTTCAAAACTGCGGTAATGAGGAATTCAATCATCGCTAAGTTAAATGTTTGATTTGGAAGCAAATACTAATCATTTCAAAAAGATGTTTTTCAGTTGGTAACCTTTGCTGCGTTAGTCGGAGATGTGATGAAACTAACAGGCTTGTTGTTGCTGCTGTGGTGCAGACATCCGTCCAGACTGCAGGACAACATGATGCCCTTGTCTCCTGACAACTACAAGGTGTTGGAGCGCTACGTGAGCCCGCGAGAAATCGACGCTGCGGTGAGTCCCGACGCCTCCTAAGAGCCCCGTTAACCTGCAAACCTAAAAAAATACCTGATCTTTAGGAATGTCCTGCAGCTTATCCATCAGGATTAGAGCCTCTGTCTTTTAGCAGCTAAAGCAAAAAACTGCTGCAGAAACGACCAAATGTAGGCAGAGTGCTGCACAATGCTGCCACCTGCTGGCAGACGCTAATTATTGACGTTTGAATGGCTTCAGTACGAAGTTGGAGGCTTTAAATGAATCTGTTTCCTACATCTCAGCAGAGATGCACTACGAGAATATCTTTAGAAAATGTTTATCCAGCATATTTAACCTCCTGATTATTTGTTTTTAACATTTTCCTGCTTTAGTTCTTAACATTTGAGCCTCTTTTTTAAAAACTGAGAACGGCTGAGAACCTTCATAAATATGTTTTTGAAAATCATTTTTCATTTAAGAAGCATCAGTTTATCTGCTAAACCCCCATAAAATGTGATAAACTGGTTGAACTGCACATTTTAGATTGAAAATGGCTGAATTTGTCCCTGCTAGTGAGCCATAGAGGCGGCCATCTTGGCAGAGGCAGCTCGCTCACCCGCTGTGTTAAAACATTGTGTTCTAGTGGTTTATGTACGTTTTAAATAAATATAACTTCCTCAGTTTTCTTCTGACTTTTAAACTTCTTGGTTTTTATAAACGTCAGAGACGTAGTTATGAGACTAAACGTTTCTTAATAATTATAACCATGGACTTATATGGAAATAGGGCTGCAAGAATTAATCATAAAAAAACTAGCGACAGATTAATCAATCATCAAAGTCGTTTTAATGATAAATACTCGTTTCTGCTGCATAGACTTAATGTATATTTTATAAAAATATGCATTAATCTAAACAGGAATTGATCTTTAATAAATCCATGCGTTTGCATTTAAACACACACTTTTATTTTGGATGCAATTAATTGTTTGACTGCCTTAAAAATATCTTATTTACATTGATATACATTTATTATAATAACTAATCTGGGTTTTGTTGCTGTTTCAGAGATCACTGTTCCCACCGACTATAAAATGATTTAAAAGTGTTCCTGGAGTCAGTAGAAGCCGTAACTGAATGACTTTCTTGTGTCGCCGTGATGTCGAGTTATCTGCTGGATTCATAGCGTTAGTAAATCTGACTGGATCTCAGTGAAGTTTGTCTCAATCCTGATCACTAGTGTTTTACACGGCAGAGTCTCCCAGGAAACTGTGCCGTGATGTTAGTGTGGTTGAATCTGCAGTTCCCCTCCCAGGCTGTAGGTGTCCTCACAGTAGAGCAGGTTTGTTGCCGTGGGAACGCTGCTGCCGCCGCCTGCAGCCTCTGATGGTCTCCTGTGTCTCTCTCTGTTTCTAGATGGATCTCCAGGACTTTGTTCCTCAGGTAAACCATCCGTTCTGCGTGTCCAGTAACCCTGCATGGTCATACCGTAGAACCTTTAGAACCTCCCACATTAACACTGCTGGGGTTGTCTGAACCGATCCAGAAAGAGCCAGAATCAAGTGATTTGGACCCGTTTCAGGTCCAGTTCAGACTGGTTTCAGTGGGTTAGTTTTCCCTTTAATCCTGGTTGTTATGGTTTCCAGCTTCTGAAGCTGTTTGGCCTCTCTGTTCTGCCCGGTTCTGGTTGTGGACCGGAGTATGGTTCTGACATGGTTGACCCTTGGCTGGTTACGGCTCCTCCTGCCACCACTCAGCTTACCAACCTTGGTTCTTGGACTTGTGGACCCGTGGAGTCCGGTTCTCATACAGTCGCACCGGGAAGAATCAGTAACTAAAAAAGTCACTAGGATGTTGTTTTATTAACTTGGCTAAAGAAATCCCAGTAAAACCTCCAATTTTATTCTGAAAACTCACACCTGTTTCCTTTACCCCATGGAAGATGCTATTAAACTCAACAATCCACACCTCTGAATTTTAATTTATTTTATTAATACTCTTGTTAGCCTGGGATAAGCAGAATTAGTAATAATATGGAAATGAATCAAAAGTTAATCATAAATGTCCTAAATTTATGTTAACTAAACGCTGGAAGAGAGGCTTCCCAAATGTAAAATGTCTCCTCTGATCATAGATGTTCAAAGGAAATAAAGGAATAAATCCAACTTTAAATCCATGGACTTTGGTTCGATTTGTTAATCTTTTGTGTCGGAACCTAAAAGTCAAATCTGAAGGAAAAATCCGATAATAATTTAATCCGTCGTCCAAAAACGATCTGATGAATCCACACGACCGATGAGTTCAACTCGTTGCTGCACCGATCCGTTGGAGACCTGATCCAGCTGCTGAATCATCTCAACGTTTGCTGGAGAACGGTTCCGCTTCTTAAAGGATGAATTCTCTTCATCTGTTGCTGAAGCTGCTCCGTCTGTTTGATCCTTTCTGCTCACTTTCTTACCTGGTTGCAGATGTCTGCTTACCCATCAGCATTAGTTACCTTCCTGTTTTGTGAACAGGACTTTCCGCCTGCAGGGCGTTTGCTGTGTTCTAACTTCATTCTTGGAACTTCCCAGCGTTACTTATCGTTCCTTTTTGTTCCTCCCGCTTCCCCTCTAAACATTTCCAACTTCTCTCCTCGACTATGATCACAAGTTTAAAGATACTTTGTTGACCAGGTTTAGAAAATCCCGCCGGCTCCTTCTGGCTCTAAATGATGATGTTTCCTTCCTGGTTGCTCGTTTTCATCAGCAGCTGCAGAGTATGAAGCAGGAACTGGACTCGCCACCATTTGTTCTGGTGACCCTGGTTGTCTGCATCAGATTGGTTCATTCACAGAACCGCTGGCAGCAGAGTTCAGGTCCGACAGCACCAGAACATTGGACCAACTTAGGCTGTGAAGGTAGAGGATGGCTTCCCCAGGCCCGCTTCTACATGCTTGGTTCTGTTTGGACCCAACTGGTCCTGCTTGTTGGTTGTATTTGGACCCAACATAAGTGTTTCTAAACTTCCCGGACTGCTAATTCATGATCCAGTCCTGCATGTTTTCATTCTTTTTGGACCCAACTGGTTCTGCATGCTCGGTTCTGTTTGGACCCAACTGGTTCTGCATGCTCGGTTCTGTTTGGACCCACTGTCCGTTTCTTGCTTGCAGGAACCAGACATGAGCTGCAGCTTTGAGACTTCACTCAACATCTAACCTTTTCCTAAAATCTGCCGTAGATGTAAGTATATCAGAACCGACCCGAATGCATCCTGAACACATGCCCCTGTGTGTTGTAGTTTCACAGCCGTATCGGGTCGGTGTACTGCCAGAACCGTAGAACCAAAACAAATCCTTAGATAGAACCTGTCTGACGGTACGAAGTCGTCTGGATGATAAAAGAAAAGCAGAACATCTGTCGAAATGAGAAACAAATTCTTCAACGTTTGTGGTTCTGAAAAAGGGTCCAGAACCACATCAGTACCAAAAGAACCATAGTTGACCTGATAAACAACACAAACACCTGTTTCTCATAAACCAAAGTAAGCAGAACCGGCTCGATTGGACCCATTAGAAGAATCACAGCCATTACTCAGGATCTGGTTCTGCTCACAGGACGACGGTTACCAGGGTTTAAACAGCAGTTCAGAAGCTCTCAGGTTCTGGGTGGGAAACTATGAACAATTGCTGTTCACCAGAACCGGTTCTGGTGTTCATCAGAACCGGTTCTGATGAACAACGGCCGCCTGTGTTTGGTCTGAAAGGACGGAATATTACATTTCTTGTTTCTGTTTCCACAGATGAGTTCAGACTTTCAGGATGAAAACTGATGACGCCTCGGTCCGACTGCTGACGGTTCTGAGCCCACATCCCTCCTGGTGGTTCTGCCCGGCCCAGTTCCCCCTGCATGTTGGGTTTCTGTACTTAATTGAACTAACCTCTTTCGCTCTGCTGGAGATGAAGAAAACTCTTTATTTCTGCTCGTTTCTCTGCAGTTTTTGTTGGGTTTAAATCTTTGGTTCTGAGCTTCTGGACCGGATCAGAAACGTTGCTAAAGTGTCCTAATCAAAGTATAAGTATTTATGTAAATTGAGAAATAAATCCTTTTTTATGTAGAAACTGACTCCTGGTTTAGTGGCTCTTTGGTTCCTCTGAAAGCATGAAGGAGGTTCTGATGAACCCAGAGCTCAACGGGTCTCAGGATCCAGAACAGGTGGAGAAGCTCTGGGACTCCAGCAGCTCCTTCTGTGGAGCAGAGAGCTGATGGTTCTGAACCTGTTCCTCAGCTGGATCCGCTTCAGAGTCCAGTTCTTTTGTCTTAAATTTGAAAGACAAATTTACCCTGAGATCCTTTCCTGGTGTGTTGAGCAGCAGCTCAGTGGAAAAGGAACGAAGCTGCAGCTCCGCAGGTCGCAGGTTCAAAACCATGAAACGATTTAAATTTTTATCGGTTTTATTCATTTTTAGAACAAAATGCAGCAAGAGCCGTTCTGGAATTGAACCAACAACCGTTAGAAATACCAGCCAGCCTTCTTACTAGCTGTGCTACTCGTTCATCTATAGAATGATGCGTTTTTTATAAATTTGTCTTTTATTTTTGTTTTTTTGGGCATGAATTCATTTTTTTCTTGAAAAAGGTCCAAACCTTCAGAACCCAGAGCTCTCCTGGTTCTGCTGCACAGCTTTTTGTTCAGTTGGGTCCTCCGCTCTGAATTTATTTCACAAGCAGATTGTGGAACCAGAACATCTCCACCTTCAGAACCAGACAGAATTGATTCTAAACAGGTTTGGCTTCATTATCAGAACCAGATCTGGATCAGAGTTTCTTGGACTCAGATGTTAGAAATGATCCAAATTTAAACAATTGGTTTCTAAAAAAAAAAACCACAAAAGTTTTTATTTTGGATCCAGCTGGAGGTTGAGGTTCTGGTCTAAGAAGGTCCAAAACTGTCAGCAGCTCTGGTTCTGATTTTCTCATTAATAGAAATAGCAGCAAATGTGTCAATTAATGATCTAAGAAACATTTCTCTTTTATCTGATGGAAAAACAACAAAATAATCATATTAGTTTTTAATTCGCCCTAAAAGACAGAATTTGCATCAACATCGTGAAATAAATATGAAACAGTTCCGTTTGTTTTTCAGTGTTTATTAGATTGTTTTTTTCCAGTGTACATAAACACATGATGAAAAACACATGAAGAAGAACCAGAACCAACAGGTTACATTCAGAAAGCTGCACCGCCGCAAACAAACGTCACAAGATTCAAAGAGCTGCAGCTTTGTGCTTCGTTTACACAGACCTGGTTCTGACCCGAACACTGGAATGTTCTACAGGTTCTCCACCTGGATTTCAAAGACATGTTTCAAACTTTCAGCACCAAACAAACAAACAAACAAACAACCCTTCAGGTCTGACTGCTTTCCATCCAACAGACTCTCAGCAGGTAGAACCTTCCGGACCCGCTGCTCCATGTTTGACCAGAACCAAACCGTCCCTTCCTCCACATTCAGGGGACGTTTTCTACAAAACATGGGAGGATCCAGCCAGACGGAAAGGAGCAGAATCAGCAGAAACGGCTTCAAACCAATCAGATAAATTCATTATTGAATCATTGCTGCTAAAAAACAAGTGTCTAAAATCAAAGACAAATAAACTAAATCCCAGAAAAAGATCTAAGATCAAAAGAATTCAACTTGAAAAGATTTTGAAATGTAGAAATAAAGATGTTGAACAATTAAAAATAAGAATTATATCTTAAAATGATAAATTATCTAAAAAGTAAAACAATCATTAATCGTGATTTTATTGAAATAATCAACAAATTTAGAGATCAATTAATCCTTAACTGGAGTTTAGAGACTCTAAAACAAGCCTTTATCTGACAAAGCGACCAAAATTAAAATATATAAACATTTTAAATTTTATCCAGAAAAAAAGTGAAAACAAGTTTTAGTTTCATCTGGTTTAAATTCTTGGAGGAACCTTTTGATATCAGATTATTAATCTTAAAAAATAATCTACAGATGAATGGATGAGCAGAATAACTTTGTTGGATCCATGAACACTGAGGTTTATCGTCCAACCAGAACCAGCAGGTCCAGCTTCGGGAACTGGACATAATGATGACCCAGTCGGTTCTGGTTCTGGTAAAGACGGCAGCGGTCCTCCTATAGGGGGACAGTTGCTGCTGACTAAACATTCATCCCCCCTCTGGTTCTGACCCGTGAAACAGAAGCCTGGCAGTCGCCTGTGATTGTTCCAACTTTGGCTGCTTTTTTAACCCCTTCATGGTTCAAAAGAAAGAAAAATAGAAAAGAGGAGCCATTAAAGTAAAACACGACAGAACAAAGTCACTGCAGACGAACGACAGAAGTACAGCGGAACATATTTAACCGATAACATGGACCTCAGGGGGAAACAAACACGGCCAGCGGGGCTCTGAGGAGGAGGAACGTTTGAAATGAGACACCGACGTCCTGCTGCTACTCGCTTTCAGAATAAAAGCAGCAGACACACGATGAGGAGCTTTTATACTGAAGGATGTGGGGGTGGTGAGTGTCTCCGTGGCTCACAGCATCCCGTCCAGGTTCTTCTCGGCGTTCTGCTTCTCGGCGGCGCTGTCCTGAGGGCTGTACTTGTTGTGGTAATCTTTGAGGATGGTCACCACGTCGTGGTGGCCGAAGTGCACCGCCTCGTCCATCGGCGTGTTTCCCCACCTGCAGACAGAAAGGTTTGGGTCAGTGGCTTAAAAAGCGCCTCCAAAATAAGACCAGACGATAAGTTCTGGAGAACGACTAGAACTGAAGACCCAGAAGAGGATGAAAGGAAGCAGGTTTCTTCTGTCTTTGGCCACAAAGCTGAGAACCAGATGGTTTGTTTTTACTGAAAACTGGACGTTACAAACTACGTCACACTGGGAAAAAATCCTTCAGCTCGTTCGTCTTCAACACGGCTCACTTAAGGTGCGTCGCTTAAATGCCTCCCCTGACATAAACAAAGGTTCCCCTCAGCTTCCTCAACACTTCTTGTAATAATCTTCCTAATTCTTTCAGATGAATGTCGGTTTTCAAACAGAATCTCCACTAAACGGATTTGGTTGGATCAGTTTATTGGTTGTGGTTGTTTTTCCTTCTATGTGTCATTAGCAGCCATTTAGCTTAACTAAGAGTTTTTAACTGAAACACGGTTTTAGTCCAATTACTTTTTTCATAAATTCCTGTATTTGAAATTAAAGTGAATTTATTCTTTGATCAAGGTCAACATTCAGTCTTTGATCTGGTTTACAGGAAAAGCCGACAGTTATTTGCTTGAATATTATGGGACATAAATGCCCAACAGCAGCCGTGTTCTACGTCCACAGAAGCTTCTCTGAACCTAAAGAAAGGAAAAGGCCACTTCCTGAACGCGCCCTGGAGGGGAGGAAGAACTGGAGGGCAGACGGAGGATAGGAAGGAGATGAGGGCTCAGGAAAGGAAGGGAGGAAGCGTGAAATAAGGAGGCATGGTAAGGAAGGAAACACAGAGCTAGGAAAGGACACAAGGAAGAAAGACATGAACAAACGGAAGAAAAACCTAAAGTCTGGGTTTTGTTTTACCCGTCTTAGAAGTTCTAGATTTAGACTGGAACCCGAACGGGTCGGGCCTGTAGGACCCACTGAAGGTTCTGTACCTGTCTTTGGGGACCGGGTTGACCTTACAGGCCTCCAGCAGGAAGCGGACCACCTCGGCGTGACCTGAAACACAGCAACAGAACATTTAGCCTCCAGAACCCAGCCGCCACCAAAGGGCAGGTTCTGATCCCGTCCGGACCCGACCTTCAGCCGCCGCCACGTGCAGCGCCGTCCTGGAGTCGTAGTCTCTCTGCTCCATGTCCATGGAGGACAGGGCGAACCTGCGCAGGGCCGACACGTCTCCGGTGTACGCGGCGAACAGCAGGTTGATGACGGACTTCACCTGGAGGAAGAGGAGGAGACAAACCTTCATCCATCATGTCTGTTCGCTCGCCGGAGGCAGGAAGCGGCGGACCCACCCTCTGGTCTCCGCCTTCCCGCCGAGGGTCCAGCTTCTTGGCGAAGTGCCTCAGGTTGTCGTAGTTGTGAAAGTTGAAGAGGGAAACGAGGTCCTGCAGGGAGAGAAAGGATCAGAATCAGGAGGTTCTGGTGACGTCTGCTTTGGACCTGCTAGCATCAGAACACGGGTACCGTGCAGAACTGGATCCCCCTCACGCTGTTTCCCAGTTTGTCCAGAGGAGGAGACCAGCACATGATGCCCATCACGTTCGGAACCACCAGCAGAATCCCACCAGCGACTCCAGATTTAGCCGGCAGACCGACCTGGAGCAGAGCAGAGTGTCTCGTAACCATGGAAACCGTTCAAATTTGGTTCTGATCCGTTTGAAAGGAGCGCAGGGAGGTACTGACATGGAAGGCGAACTGCCCAGAGAAGTCGTACATGCCGCAGGAGTGCATCAGGCTCAGCGTGTTCCGGACCGCCTCTGGGCTCAGCACGCGCTCGCCTGTGATTGGACAGAAGCCGCCGTTGGCCAGCGTAGCCGCCATGACGCTGGCGCTCTCACAGGTCACCTCAATGGAGCAGAGCTACGGGAGAAGAGCAGAGCGTGGAGTTCAGAGCCAGAAAGCAGCTTTGGTCCAAACACAGTCAGAACCTGAGACGGACCTGGAAGTAGAAGTCCAGGATGGAGGTCATGTCGGTTCCTTCAGGGAAACACTGCAGGAGAAAAACAGCATCAGAACCCGAGGAAGAGCTGAAGGCCGACGGCAACAAACTTCAGGGTCACCTTCTTCTCCTTCAGGTAGTAGCCGATGGCAAAGTTCCTGTCTCCAGACTCGCGCTCCGACTGGAACCTGGAACCAAACCCAAACGGACCTGTTAGAACTTCTTCAGTAGATGGGCAGGTGTTCAGCTCGGCTGATCTGGGATCAGATGTGGTTTGGCGTCTTGTAGAACTCACGTGGCGTTGCTGAAGCCAACGTACTCGTTTCCTGCCAGTTTGTTCATGAAGTTCATCACCTGCAGAAAAAGAAACTCAGAATCTATAGAGCTACTATGACCTCAGAGTCTATAGAGCTACGGTGACCTCAGAGTCTATAGAGCTACGATGACCTCAGAATCTATAGAGCTACGATGACCTCAGAGTCTATAGAGCTACG